>JH792601.1:15005-50127 GCA_000291705.1 Sphaerulina populicola P02.02b | reverse complement strand
CAACCGCGGCCTCGAATTCAACGAGGACGACTTCATTCAGTTAGGCAGAGGTAGTAGACGCGCTACGCGAGATAATAAGGGCGAGTTGATAATAGCAGGCGGCTTAGGCATATAGGAAGAGCAAGGTAATAAGGATAAGTTGATAATAGTAGGCGGCTTGAGCGTATAGCAAGAGCAAGGTAATAAGGATAACGGGCGCGGAGGTATACGGGCACGATTATCAATGTTGTTCGGGCAGCGTAGTAAAGATAATAGATTTATAGCGCCTACCTAGTAAGCGGAGGATAGAGGCGACGATAAGTCTACCGATAATAAGCTTTGATAGGCTAATAAGAGGCTAGAGAAATACCCCCAATTGTGCCTATAAATACGAAGATAGTACTAATCAACTCAGAATCAGTAGTTGCTTTTTCCGTAACCCCCCGGATCTGCCGGGGCCTAATCAATATAAACAGGTTTATACCCTTACCTAATTCAAGTTTATGCCCTTACTAACTTGTATATATTGATACCTAAGGTTTTTGCCTTTACTAAGATAATAGTATAAGGGCATAAACTTACTAGTAAGGGTATAAACTACCGACATTGCTTCCCCGAATATCTATACCGCGCGTACCCGGTACTACCCTTCTTGCCTACGAATTCTTTAATACCCGCTATAGTATATATACGATATACGAAGCCCTTCGCTATACAACGCGAGTACGCTAGATTCCGAGGACCCCCTACGGTAGTCTCTTTAATTCTACTAACGTATAATAATAACGCTCTACGCTTCGCTGTACCTACTGCCTACGAGGCCTCGTCTCTTACCTCCCTACTTGCTACGTAGTAGCTGCCTATAGCAGTTGGTCGCCTCGCTTCTACCTTCGGCCCCGTAGGCCTACTACCCCTACTTAGTATACTTAGTACACTTAGCGCTATCTCTTGCTCTTGCTCTTCGTCGTTATTAGGTATCTCGTATAGATCGATATATAGTACTACGCTCGATCGCGGTCGCTTTATTTGAGGACGACGTAGGCGCGAAGGGGTAGTAGTTAGCGAAAAGGCGGCTAGAGAAGAAACGGCCGGAGAAGAAGCGAAACTAGGGGTTTTTGGCGGAGAAGTAGGGGTTTCGGGCGGAGTATAGTACTGTTCGTAATTACTATAGTTACTATCGATCGGTTCTAGTATCGGCTCCGCGGCTATTCTATTGATTGCGTTATATATCTATTGATCGTCTTTGGCTATACTTGTACGAGGTACTGTACGAGTACAACGACGAGTACGATATACGACGACGCGTATTAAGTACGACGACGACGTTGTTGTACGCAACGTACATAGAATGCGTGCATTCCGCTGTATACGTACATATAAGTACAGTACACAATATACGCAGAGGGTATAAACCCCCGCGGAGGGCATAAACTAAGTTCGGGCGGGGGGGAAGATTGGCCTCTACGTTGGCAAAATTGGCCGACGTTCCGTGCTACCAACGGGCCCGCCCGTAGGACATATTATTATACTTACTGTATTTAATACGATAGTCCGCCCGAAGTTAGATCGAATATAATTTAGAACTACCGTATTCTAACCGTATTTAATAGATCGAAAATCGTATTTAATAGAGAATCGTAGTTACTACGGCAACTTCGATTTTATGCTATTGAACAGCCCCTTAGTACTCCTAGTATTTTCGCGAAGGTAGAGAGCTCTCTCTTCTCGGTATAGTCGCGGAAGATCTCTAGGAGATCTAGGAGTCTTACTTAATCGTCCTGAATTCCGTTGAGGTCTTGCGAGAGAGACAAGATGAGACGACAGCGACGAGACGTAAAAGACCTAGGAAGAAGAATAGCGTCAAGTCGTAATCTACCTAGCACCCGCCTTCTTCCTACTCTTCTCCGCCTCCCTCTTCGCTTTGACCCTCTCGTAATCCCTACTGGCAGCTCCCTCCTCACTTTGCACCTCAGCGACGAGTTTTCGATACTTCTTCTCGTACTCTGCATCTCTTTCCCTCTTGTCCTTGAGTTGTTCCCTCGCGACAAAGTTCGCATCCTTTCTTAGTTCTCTCAAGGCGCCCTTGCGCTCGCGTTTGAACTCCTTTTGCAACTTGATCGAATCAGATCGTTCCTTATCTGGATCATAGTGCTTATCAGGATTGAAGTTCTCTTCGAACTTAGGTATACTCGTTCGAATAGGTTGAGCTCTGTGATGATGGAGTTCGAGTGGTCGTCGGGCTGTGCGAGATTGTTGGATGAGGATGGAAATGTTTCGGTGAGGTTTCTTGAGCTCATCTAGGATTGGCAGAGCAGGCGAGAACATTTCGACGAACGCGGACTTGTCTTTCCAGAGGTCGGCCATGGCTGCCAAATTTGCGAGATGAGGTTGCAAGACCTGTTGCTCCGTAGCGACACAGGCTCTGCCAGCAAGTAATGCGCGAATGGTGAAGCGGAGTGCTTCTGGAATATATCGCTTGCTAAGAGCCTGGTATTTGAGGCACAGCGCGACGAGGAAAGCTCCAGTTGCCAGTGTCTGTACATCGGCTGGCTTCGACATCGTAGGAACATTGAGCGCAAGCCAGCGGGCAATGAGGGTAATGGCAGGGGTGACGACTTGATGCCAATGATCAGAAGTTGGGTATATGGAACTGATCGCGGTGAGCTGCACCAGGTCTCCCGGGGTGGGTTGGCCGCGTTTGTGAAATTCGGCAAGGACTTTCCGAAATGCTTCGCCAATCTGCGTGGGGTACGTCCGTGACAAAGAATGCAGATGTCTGATGACCTGTTCAATGACTGCCATTGATTGCTTATGCTCTGCCATCCACGAAAGATGTTCGACAAGCGCGCACGAAAAGTCCGCCATTCCCTCCTTATTTGAAGCAGACAGAGATGGATGATACAGCGCCCGCACCCGCTGAATCACAATTGTGAGCTTGTCCGCGGGCAGATCTTTCACTATATTCAGCAGTTCTGCATGAGTTCGTGGACAAGGGTATGTGTAGGAAAGACCAGATGTGTCCTGGCCAGATCTTCGTTCTCCCAGTGCACTTGTATTGGCACCAGTGGGTGCTGTTGCACCCAGAACTTCCCTGACGAATTCATTTTCTTCGTGTACCTCCGTATCAGCAGCTCCATTCTCGCTACCACTCAGGTCAGACTCGTCTCCACTGAGGTCAACATCAGAGTCATTCGCCACGAAATCTTCGTCAAGATAGAAATCGTCTTCATCTGTGTGGATGGCGCGCTCTGGTTTCTGCTGTGCCAGTGAATTCGTAAAGCCAAACTCCTCGGCTTGGTCTGGAATGTTGTCGTCGTCTCCTTCCGGCTGTGCATCGGTCTCTTTCGTTACGTCTTCATCGTCAGAGACCTCTTCGCCGCGCATGCGCTTCAACCTCTTCTCTTCCAGTGCTTTCGCCTTCTGCGCCTCCTTGAGTAGTTTCTCCTCCGCAGTCAGGGTCTTATTCGAGGGCTTCGCTCGCGCATCTGTCGCGAGCTGTTTCATGCGGATGTCGTACTCTTTGTCCGCTTTATCTCGGTCCATACCGTCCAGTAATCGCTGTCGATCTGCATTGATCACAGGTCCGTCACCGTTCACGGCTGCGGAGTGGTCCTGTTTTGGCGGAGCCAGTGCCTTCTTGGATCCCTTCAACAGATTGTAGATCTCATCAAAGCCTTTGTCGAGCTCTTCACGCAGATCTTCGTCATCCTCTTTCGCCTTTTGTCTTTCATACTTGTGCATTTTCGATTTTGCAATGACCTCTTCCATGACCTCCTTCTTCGTCTTCTTGCGCTCCGGCTCGTTCTCTTCGGGGTCGCCACCGACAAACTTGTCTTCGTCAACATCGCTCCGCCTCCTCTTCTTGCGGAACAATCCCCCATCACTGCCCTCGTCATCGCTTCCACCGGACACAATCCCATCAAAGTCATCTCCCGCGAGTTCGCCAACTCCCTTGCCTCCGTGCGTGAGCCGAAAGCCACCACTAGCCTCATCGTCTTCATCTTCCAAATCAAACATGCTTCTTCCTTTCGTCTTGCGCTCTTGCTCCCGTGCGAACCTCGCCGCTGCTCTCTCTTCAGGCGTCATATCCGCATCTCCCTCGCCAATGCGCCGGTCGACCAGGCCGCCGACCTTGTTCCGTCGCCTCATTTCTGGTAAAAGCGTAGCTCTGCGCATTTCCTCGCCCGCGGATTTGGACACGCCAGGCCGGTGCAGCGCAGCCTTGTACTTGCCTGAGCCGGGTCCATTACTGGCAGAGGCATGTTCGAATTTAGTCGGTCGTGAGTTGGTGGGTTTCAGTTCGAAAGGATTGAATGAGTCCCGAATGGTCTGTAGCGTGGCGGCGCGATCGTTGCGACGGGTCTGGTCCTTTGACGAAGCGATTTGCTTTTTCTGTTTTTTCGATTTCTGAGGTCCTGTCACGCCGGAGTCGCGGAGACTCTGCTTGAGCCTCTTCAACTGTGATGCCGGCATGTTGGTTGTGTCCCGAGATGGAATCAAGTGCTGCTTGGAAATTCCGATGAACTTTTCTGGCAGAGCAGCGGGCCGACGGAGCGAACCGGGGCCGAGTGACCGAGAAGCGGTTGCCGATGATGCTGTCAATCCCAGTATCCCGCGTCAACAGCAGCAGCAGCAGCAGTCGACACCATGTGCAGCACACTCCGCGCATCACCAATACCATGGCATCGCGAGTCGAAGAGCGCTGGCTGTGGCTCGGCCTGGGTGTCTTCGTCGTCGTCGCCGCCGCCGCCAAGGGCATCCACCACGCCCTGACCGATATGGTGCGCCTCACCGAGCTCGATCCAGCACAATTCCCCGCCGACGACCACCATCGCCACCACGGCAAGCATCCCGATGAATGCGTCGACCTACGGACCCTTCGGACGCTCTGTATGTCTCCCAATCCGTCCATCGCAGCAGCAGCGCAATCTCTGGTTATGCGCCGGTTTGCCGCCCTTCCAAACGCAGCAGGAATACTCGCACGAGACCGCGAATCAGAAGACCCCGACACCAGCCGAAAAGCGGTGCAGGCCATCAAATACCTCCGTGACTACGATATGGAGTTTGGCATTTCCATGCCCCCTCACATGAGTATTGATGATACCATGGACCTTCTGAACAACATGAACCATGATCCCGATGTTGCGGTCGATGGGGTCACGTACAGAAATGAAAATGGAGAGTCCACTGTCATGCACGAGACCGCCTGGGATAGTATGGCCCGAGAGCTCAACAGACGGCAACATGCTTTTAATGCCGACCGAGGTTTGGATGTTGTCGCGAGGCTCGAGGAGCTCAGTGAGGAGATCGCAAGGACAGAGAGGGATACGGGACTTCTGCAAGCTAGAATCGGGTGGGATGGGACTTTAGCCTCTCGAGACCCATTTGCCATCACGGGTGGCGGGCGCGATGAAAGGCGAAGGAGACATAGAGAAGTCATGGTACTGCACGAAGGCAGTGGTAGAATTGAAGAAGAGGATATCATTTCTCCATCATCCCTTCGAAGGCTATGAGAGCTCTCATGAGGCTTTTTGTTGGGCGACAGCAGTATCCCCTAGGCGCTGTTTGCTCTGATTCTCCAACCATTGGGAGATTTAACCTCAGTGTGAGTTCGGATGGGCACGATTCTCCAGATTTAGCGAAGTTACCCGTGGTGCTGTTGCAGGATCTCTGTACTCGGCTGTATGTAACTATACATACCTACCTACATATATCTGTACATATATAGTAACAATGCGATGAGCGTTATGGCATGGCCAGTTCCTTACCAATAAAATGTCGCCGAGGTCACCGTCTGTTACTACAAAAGTGGTAGAGCACGAAGCACATCGCCGCCTTGATCTGCTCGATGAGGTATGTACTACACAGTATGTATACTCTCGACTTGGCGAGGTGAAGAGTCTTCCCGCGACTCATCAGGAGGTGGTGAGGGGAGCTGTAGGGATGCTGGCAGATCAGAAGTGCTCGACTGTGCTCGATCCTGAGGCTGCCTTTCGATATGGGGACTTCAAGAAAGCGAGGTGAAGCAAGCGGCAAAAGACAGGAGACATCATCATGCATTCATCTCGTTCATCACTTTCGTCTGTCTTCAATACCGGCATGTTACGGGTACATCATGGTATAACGTCACCCTTCTTCCCTCTCTTTTCCTTGCACACACACAAACACACACACCCACACACCACTTGGACATCAGATATTTATCCAGAACCGAGTCATCACTCTCAACATTCCATCTGTTACTACAGGATTCCTCTCTTACTCTGCAGTCTCCAGCGACTGCCCTTCCTTCAATCCCTCCACCACCAGTGGCTCACCTGCAATCCTGGCATACAAATCTCTCACGTCCGCTGTCATGCTCTCAAAGTGCGAGCTGGCATCATATGATTTGCTGATGAAGACATTATCCTCCTTGCCATCTGCGACGGGCTCGTACAACGGAATCGGCTTGCCCATGAACTGCTCCTCAATGGCTCCCAGCCGGTCGAGACCGGGTTGAATCTCGAGGTGGTGGTTGGCCTCGGTTTCCGCAATGGTGGAGACGATGGCGATGTAGTAGCCCTTGGGGCAGACATTATGGGTCGACGACACCATGGCGATGTAGATGTCTGTGGGAGAACAGGTTCATGTCAGTGAGAGTGGGAGAGAGAGAGTGTGTGAGTGTGTGTGTGGTTGGTGGTTCATGACCATGTGAGGATGAAAACGTACCGTGCTTCCTGCCCACCTGCGATTGTGGAATAATCAATTGCAGCGAATCCGCGTCATCAGTCTTGTCAATAGGATGCTTCAGGATACAGATGGCCTTGATCAGGTACCCAGCAACGCGCACCTTGTCCGGAAAGTATGAAGGGTCGGCAATGATTTGCTTGCATTTGGTCTCAAACTTCATGCCCTCGCCCTCCTCTCCTCGCTCTTTCATGGTGGCTCGAATGCCGGACACCTTGCCCCCCTCATACTTGATCTCGTCGACGTTGGCGTTGAGCATGTAGGTGCCGCCGTAGATGGCACTGAGACGAGCAAAGCCCTGCGGCAGCTCTCCCAGGCCATACAGAGGGTAAATATAGGGGCTCTTGCCGTAGCGGGCCATGCTGTTGACGTAGAGACGAATGCGCTCCACACAGTTCTTGGCCTCGCCCTTCTTCTCCGCATACTCGTCGGTGGGGTAGAGGGCCATGCTGTGGCCGATGAAATCGCGGGTGCTGGCTTCGAGGCCGTACTTGTCGTAGACCTGCTTCATCGTGGTCTGTGACAGGTTCATGCCATTGTGCGTGCTAGGATTGTTCTCGTCAAACTCGCCGACCCACTGCAAGAAGTTCTTCGCCCGTCTCTTCTCGAACAGGCCCATCAGTGGGCTCTTCAGGGCCTCTGCAGCGCTGCTCGGCACCTTCGCCACGGTTGCCTTGGCACCATTGCCCTGTTGCACATAACTGCCCGCTACCAGCTTAAACTCGATGTATCGCGTCACGTCGGTCGAGACGAGAATGTTGGTGAGCTCGCCGTTGCTCATGAGCAGCTTGGGCACGAGATCAATGTTCCAGTCGTTGGCGCGGCCGTACTTCTTCCACGGCTCCTCGCCCTTGTTGTAGTTGCCATATCGCTTGAACATGGCTTCCAGATTGAGCGATGCTGCTTCAGCGCCGTAATGGTCGTTTCGGTCCATGTGCAGCACCTTCTTGCCCTTGACCGACAAGACTCCCGACAGGATGCACTCGACCAGCCCAGTGCCGAGCACCACCACGTCGTATTCGGGTGCAATCTCCTCCATGTCGTCGGGGCTGTGGTGGTAGATCAAGGTGTTGGAGTCTGCAGTGTCTTGGGGAGATCCTCTTGGATTGCAGGCGGAACGCAGCGGAGAGAGAGGGTGTGGTGTGTCTGGTGTGTCTGGCGGTGAGGGTGGGGAGGTGGTACTTACTGTAGGAGCCCGTCTGAAGCTAGGTATGGAGGTATCCCGCTAAAAACGACCAAGCGGCAAGCGGCTGCCCCTCGTTGCGGCAGGCTCACGGGCCGCTCCCGACTCCCGATCTTATCTCACTTCTTCCCTCCCTTGGCTACAGGTACACGACGACATGACTCCTATACGAGGTAATACTTATCTTCGTCATTCGAAAATCAGCTTTACCTTACTTTCGCCTCCCATCTACGAAATATCCTCCTGCTCCCGCCATCATCCATAAAGACACGGGTGGTCATGCAACGGGAAAGGGCATACACCAAAACAGAATCAACATCACACTCGATGATGGTAGACTGGCGGAGGTACTCGACTTGACGTAGAGGGTCCATGTCCATGGAACACTCCAATCGCGCTAGGAGGTATGAGGGCTGTCAATCTCTTGACATGGTATCGCCAGGCTAGGTAATTTATGCGTCCGTGTCAAGCGCATATAAATGCTAGTTCGTAAGCCATGTGAAACATTTCGTCGTGTTTCTTTTTTCGAAACCACCTTCACTGCGTCTCGCTCTCGCGGCGTGTGTGCTACACGGCACAGGCGGCTTTTGGAGGGCCCCTGGCAGTATTCTCCAGCTTGCATTTATTCCATTCATCAAAACTCCGCTTCTACAAGAACCGCACCTTGTACCTCAGGTCGATTCCCGCCAATGCCGGATCACTGACAGCAATCTCCTCGCCCTCCTCGACCAAATCCTTCATCTTCTTGAGCAGATTTGCCTCTGTTTGCTCCCGCAATCCCTCCGGGCTACTGTAGTATAGCGACTTCGCCTCCGACCTCAGATTGGGCTTCTTCAGCTGCGCCTCGGGTCTCTCCGCCAAACTCTCAACAAAGTCACCCAGAGTCGACTCCGCAGACAGAGCGATATCCTTGGGAAGATTGCCGCAGACTGGACAGTCCGGCTTCTTCTTATGTCCAAAAGTATACGTGTAGATCGAGTTGTCGCCAGTATAGAGCATGTAATTGTTGGGCGCAGGTGTGAATTCATCTTTGGGGTCGTATGTCTCCGGGTCTGCGCCTGGGGGGAGAGTAGCAGGATTAGCGAGGAAAGAGGCCGCGTTGGTGGCAATCTTGAACGCTTCGTTGCAAGTACTTGCAGCAATGATGGCGTTTGTCGATGCAATTGCTGGGATGATATTCTTGACCACGCCTTGGGTCATGGAGTACGTGACACCTTCAATGCCGTATTCCTTGGCACGTTGGAGAGCGAGTTGATAGAGCCATGTAATGTGTTCCGGGTCATCAGTATCCAGCAAGTCGTCCTTTCTCATTTCCGGCCACTTGATGATATGCGCCCACTCAATGCAGTGTTGGGGCTGTCTTGGAACCGTGGCCAGCGTGCAAAGCGGTACCGCCGCTCGAGGAGCATGCATATCTAGTTGACATTCGATGCAAGAAGTCATAGTCGGAAAGATGACCCTCGACTGGCCTTTGAAGCCCTCGGTGCCTCCATCAATGAGAGGCTTGAGACTGTCTGGGTTCTCATTGTCCACCATTCCCACCAACGTGGCATTGATCCATCTTCTCGCCTCGATGCTGTCTAGTCCACAAACGACAATGTGGAATTGCATGTAGTAGTCTTCGTCTTTGTCCTGAATCTTGCCGACGTATGCGTTGATCTGGCAACCCGGCACTCGCTTCATCACAAAGTCTGCGGCTACTGTGGCTTTGGGGGAGCCCACATCCTTCTGGCGGAAGAGGAATTGGCGATTCAGGTTAGAGACATCAATGGTGTCCATATCAATCACGTCAATGTTCTTGAAGCCCGACAACGCCAGGTTCTTGAGAATCTCACAGCCCAGTCCACCGGCTCCAATGACCAAGATCTTGATCTGTTCCAGCGTTTGGATCGTAGGCTCGCCGGGCATGAAGGCTTCGGGGTCAGTGAAGGCGCCGGGCCGAGACAGGATGCGGTCCATGTGAGCATATCGAGCCCGAGAAGCCGAAGGAGCCGAAGCAACAGCAGCAACAGCGGCGGCGGCGGCCATGGTCAATGTCGTAGCCGATGCCAACAAGGTGAGGGAGCGGAGAAGGAGTGGAAGCCTATCGATAACTAGTAAATAAGCTTCGACGCTAAGTCGCGCAGACACGTGATATGCACTTTGACGTTCCATCTCTACGACTCTACCTCACTGTCGCTCTCCTCTCCACTACACTACACTGCACTCCGCCGGGTCCACCGCCATGACATGGCAGACTTTCTCACGGCTGTCAAGCGCTCCAACGACGATACGGAACAGCCGCTGACAGCCATCTCAACCCACTCCATCGATGCCAGGCCAGCCGAGCAGGCAAAATCACAGCAAGAATACCATATTGCCAAACGTAAAGCCTCGAGAGGAGACATCAAGACCAGCGACGCATATCAAAGCAACTCGGAGCCACTGAGAACTCCGGAAGAGATCTTGCAAGTCTTGCAAAGTCAGCCCAGCATCAATACCCTTGCCCGAGTTATTCGGCACCTCCAGCCCAGCGATGGGGTATGTCCCGAATTCAGCATCGATGCTCTCGGACCACCGCAAGCACAGATCATCAATGCCCTAGTCAGCAGCATTGCGCCAAGTTTCTGGCCTGTACTCGATAGTGAGGACAAAAAGTTATTCACGTCGTGTCTCCAGAATATCGCTGGCATCAGTGCTGTCGTTGCTCGAATCAGACTATTGACCGAAGCCCTTATAAACAACAAATCCTCGGGGAGCGACGAGCTTGTACACTTACTAGAACTTGTCGGCCAGATATTCAAAGAGCCTTCCCTTGTGGCTCGGGTATGGCTTCGTCTATATCGGGCCGTCTCAGACCCCATAAAGCAGTCGCTATCATGGAAAGAGTTTGTCAGTTTGATCGGCAGTGGGAAAGTGGTCACGACCGTTGCTCGTGCCGAAGATGCGCTAAAGACTGCCTCGGTTGCATCGAAACCCTCCTGGCTGTCCAATGGCTCTGAGTATGCCGCTTGGCTAGGTCGAATGATCGTTCTCATGACTTCAGAAGCACGTGAGCGAGTCCGGACTAGCTACTCTTCACACACGCACTCGATCGGTTCAGGCGGTTCTGAGGACAGGGCGTGGGAAAGTGCAGCTTGCCGATGTGGCTCACATCTTCTTGCCAAGGCCTTCACTCTAGGCTATTCTGTGCCCTTGGTGAGGGGACTTTTCCAATGTGTTGCTAGCCCTCCAGCATTGGCGAGATTGGACCCCCAAGTCCTAAAAGCTACTGTAGTTTGCTGTCCAGGCTTCACTCAACGACAGTTTCTCGAGTCGACCTTGCAGTGGCTGACGCAGGTGTCACCCTCTGATGTGGTCGAGTTCTCTGAAGCAGCACGTTCACAAGCGAAGGTGGAATGTGGTCTGGCGGCGTGTCTCGATCTGCTGATAAGCGACCACGTTACTTTGCAGCAACACCTGCTTTCATTCATCGCCGATGCATCCTTGTCAAGCACCATATCTGTGCCCGTCCGACGTGCGGTGATTGTCACCTTGGCGACGACTGTTCCCAATGAGCTACAGGCCCTGCTCGAGAGGCTGTTTACCACCTTTGGAGATCAGATGTTCATCAGTCATGCTCCGATTGTCCAGCAAGAGAGCATTGCTCAAACACTCCTGCTCACCGCGAGCTATCTTCACCGATCGACACCAATGGCGGTACTCATAACAGCACGCTCTTCGGGGCACATGTCGGGCACAAGCAACAGACTTCATACCAGCAATTCTCGAGCTCGATGGCTTGGCATGGTCGTGGCGACTGCAATTTCGTGTCTCGTGGACAAGGAAAGATCGAGGATGAGCTTTGGCACTGATGAGCTGCGGACCGGTGAGGGAGAGTGGTATCAGGACCTTGTCAAAGTGAAAGATGAGGTGGGCAGTTTCGAGGACTTTCGGGAAGTTCTACGGTCGCAATCGAAACTGGTCAAACATCCGCGAGCGAAGGCAGTGAACACACAGACACTCCCTATGCTGAATGGAAAGCAGACTTTCGGACCTGTACGCCCACCGGTACAGACAGAAGTGCATGGAGAGAAAGTGATGGAAATCCTGGACGATGACGACGCCCTGGAGTCCAACCACGACGATTCTTTCACGCCATATGCCAAACCCGACAGTGATGCCGAAGACAGCGACGAAGATGCCACTTTGGTCAATCGTAATAAATCTCGACCGCCAGTCTACATTCGTGACCTTATGCGGATGCTACGGGAAGACAAAGACCACGACAAATTCCAGCTTGCCATCAAGCACGCAGCACCTCTCGTAAGAAGAAAGACCAATTTTGGTCGAGAAGTGAAAGATCACGCTGAAGAGCTTGCGCTCCTCCTGTCAGATCTACAGGACCCTTTCGATACGGATGGGTTTGAAGAACTCAAACTACAAAGCCTTATTGCAGTGCTTCTCAGCGACGTGGAGAAGCTAGCGCCATGGCTCAGTCGAAGGGTCTTTGAGGGCGACTACTCACTCTCTCAACGCTGCATCATGCTCTCCGCCCTCGGTCTTGGTGGACGTGAACTAGCCGGACTCCAGGAACCCGATCACCTCAACCCAGCCCTTGAGCACACGGCTTTTCCCAGCAAGCAACTACCCTCTCGCCTTCACGCAACCTACAATCCCACGGTGACCAAGCGTCTCAACACCGCCACCACTTCCGTCGAGCAG
The DNA here is from genome assembly GCA_000291705.1 of Sphaerulina populicola P02.02b. NCBI lineage: Eukaryota > Fungi > Ascomycota > Dothideomycetes > Mycosphaerellales > Mycosphaerellaceae > Sphaerulina > Sphaerulina populicola. The sequence goes on along the minus strand of JH792601.1, from coordinate 37,556 downwards.
AGCATCATGCGACCCCTCGCCCTCTCCGCCGCAGATCGATCGACTTCGCACTTGGACACAGTCAAAATCAAGCGCTTCTCAGCCCGACGCAACAATGAAGAACAACAACGAACGCGACGAAAACCCGCCCCGAACCAACTAGCGAGAATTTTCATGACCCATTTTTGCAACCCTCTCATCACACGCTACGAACAAGACCTAGCGGCATACCGTCAACGCTCCCCCTTTGCCACTCCCGTCCTCCTGACCACTTTCCTCAAAACAATCTCCATACTCCTCCACGCCAGCGGTCCATCGACCACAGGCCTCGCAGAAATCACTCCCACCATCTGGGATATCTTACACTCGCTCCGCATAGCGTCACTGAGCGACATTTCGATTCTCGAAGCCATCCTTTTCGGCCTACTGACTCTGCTCGAAGTCAATTGCGAATGGGGAGGCCATGTCGCAAGATTGGCGCAGGAAGAGCCAAAGAGACTGGCGGAGACGCAGCACTGGGTGCAAATGGTGTTTGACCGCACGGGCAGTAGTGGGCTGGTGGGTGAAAACGGAACAGGGGGCGGAGAGGAGGGGAGAGTGAGAAGATTGGCGGCGGGCGTGCTCATGAGGTGTGGGGAGATTGTGGAGGGTTATCAGAAGGATGTGATGGGTATTTGGGAGGTAAGAAAATGATGAGTCTGTGCGGAATTGCATCTCAAATGGTAGAACGACGGAGCATTACGCAGGCGCCAAGTCTCTACTAGATAGACCTGAAAGGTGGCTGGCTGGCTGGCTGTTGAACAGTGCATGGAGAGTGAGTGAATTCCTGTGCACATCCAAATCAGGGCCAGTATGTCACATTGACCCCGTTCTGTGGTGACTACTACTCTTCTCCGTCTACGGTGCAAACGATCCACTACACATCAATGGTGCAACAATCTATATCTTATTCCTGGTCCGAGCAGTTGTTCTCGTAGGTCTGACAACTTCTGGTTCGCTGTCATTCTCATCGTCTTCGTCATCATGGTCATTATGTTCATCTTCGTCAACGCCATCGTCATCATCATCATCATCATCATCATCATCATCATCATGCTCGAAGTATTGACTCTTTGTAGGTGTCGCTCTCTTCACATTGCTAGTCCTCGACTGCGCTCTGGTGGCTCTCTTCTTCATAGGCGAGATGATAACTTGGGGTGAACTACGTTCCCGACGCAGTGAAGCTGCCATTCTCGTGGCTTTCATTGCAGGAGCTCTGCTTGCTGTACGGGAACTCTTCATCACACCAGGCTTTGGCGCTTGCTCCTCCTCCTCTTCTTGATCGCTGTTGTCGACCAAGAAGCCACCGGCCCCGTTGCTCCTATATGATTCATCGGGCTCCGGTGCTTGGTGTACCGACTGGAATGACATGGGTGTGCAGGGAGTAGCAACGGACTGGCGCATCGATGTATCGCCGTCAGGGCCTTCTTCGACGACAAGAAACCCGCCATCACCAGCAGCGCTTCCTTCGTCCTCACTTTCGGCAAAGAAGCCACCACTGCCGTTCCCATCGACGGCTTCGAAGTGCGCTTCGCGGCGCAGCTGACGTTCGTATTCTCGCGACTCTTCTTCAACATGTCCAGGTGGGAAGAACCCTCCGGCGCCGACATCCTCCTCGATCACCACAGCTGAGACATTTCGAGCCTGGGCTTTTGCTTTCCTCGCAAACGGGTTGCTCGCGTCAGGATCGCCGGATGTCTCATTATACTCGGCTCGCATGCGCTCCACAATCCGCATACCCATGACCATTTTCCGCCACCAATGGAGCGCCGCCGCGGTGCGTTTGGTGTCTTCTTTGCGTTTGATCTCAATCTGCTGCTCCTTCCACGCGTCTCGGATGAGGATTTCGTGTTCCTCGGCCACGACCACACCGGACAGAATCGGTACTGCTCGCTGCTTTCCAAACTCGAACCCGACACACGCTTCGGCGTAGTCAATCTCGAGCTTCCTGCAAATCTTCACACTGCCCTTGAGGGGGAGATGTACTGCCCCCGCGGGGACCATGGTGTCCACGTAGACGTCCATGTTTCCAAAGGCATTCTTCGGGATAACGCCGTTGTGGATGGGAGGGGGAATAATCCAGTCTGTCTGATCCCAAGAGTACAGACCTTGCTGTAACTTTTCGCCGTGCTCCTTGAAGTGTTCCTCCATCTCCCGTTTGCGAATGAGAGTGACGGCACGTACTGGTACATGCTTCATGGGATGTTCACCGACCTTGACCTCACGCCCTTCCTTGTGCCATGATTCAACGGTTTTGCAAGTGGCCACATCGCTGCGCTTATACACCGGATGGGTGACCGCTTTATCGCCTTTGCCCGCGATGAAGTCTCGAATCGGTTTGGCCCCCGGGACGATTGCTTCTTCACGACGCAGGTGTTGTTCGAGGACAAATTCTGCGGACTGTTTGTACCACTGCAGACTCTCCTTCTCAACTTCCTTTGCCTCCTTGGCGGGTTTCCAAGGCTTGAGGTCCGTTTGCTCTTCTAGGTCGTCGGCAGCGGTGCGTTTAATCTGCAGTCGGTCGTAGCTCGACATTACCGTACGAAACCAGTCGTAATTCTCGTACTTTTTGACCTTCCCGCGTTTGTTGTAGATGGGCACTTTCTCGGCCACGATGCGCATACCCTTGGTCTTGCCTGGTAGTTGATGCTTCTTCAAGTATCTCACGGTGACGTCTTTCGCCGAGCCATCTGCGCTGAACGCGATCGTATAGCACATGACTTGCTTTGCCATGTCCGCCTTTTTGCCTCGAGGTTCGAAAGTTTGAACGAGTTCATCGGTGGAGGCGATGGTCGAGAGGACGATGGGATCGACAGGTATCCATTTGTGCGAGATGGGCGAACAAACTTCGGTCCAGTAAGTGGGAAAGGCGAGGTCGCGGTCGTACTTCTTATGAGCTTTCTTCTGTGGTGGTGAAGACGGAGAAGTGACGTCCACAAGCGATACGTCGTCTTCTTCCGCCTCCAGGGGTGACTCACTCAACGCACGTCCTGACTCTTCTAGATCGATCGGCTTCGTCTTGGTGCCTCGGGCTGACTTTCGATTCGAGGTTCCCGTCTTTCTCGTTGGCGTGGCTTTCTGGGCGACCTTGGATGTCTTCGCAGATGGTAGATCATCGTCGTCCTTGTCCGACATTGCAGTATCCAGTGTGTCGCTGGCCCCTTTCTCATTCTTCTTCTTCTTCTTTTCAAGTGCCTCTTCAGCTTTGCTGAATCCCGTCCCCGCAGGCTGGAGGTTCGCCACCATTCGCGTCTCCAGACCAATACCTCGGAGAAGGGCCACGAACAGCTGAGCACCCACGTCTCGTGATCCTTCGCATGACTTTGCCAGGCTTCGGAAGGCATCCAAATTTTCAATGCGCTCGCCATGTTCATCTGCGTCTCCCATATTCTTGCTCCAATGCTGGATCTCATCTCGTAGCCGCTTCAATGGCATGTAACCCTGCTTGCGAAAAGCAGGCGCTGTCACAGTGAAGCGTTTCCGCCAGTATGCTGCTAGGACCTTGAGCAACCTCAGTAAGGGATCGCCCTGACTCAGATTCGGCACACCTTGGTCCAGGTGGCCGGCCTCATGGCTCCAGTCTCTCGTCCTGCTTCTCTTGCCTTTCCCCTTCTTCTCATTTCTCGCTCTCAGCTTTGCTGCTGCCGCCGTCTTCGCTTCCAATTCCTCTTTTGTCAAAATTCCCATATTCTGCCTCCACCGCGTAATCTCCTTCTTGACGCCATCTCCCAGTCCATCCACGAGAATCTTCTGCACTTCGTTGTCATTGAGCCACGAGTTCCGTACCGTGTTGTGCCACATCAAGCTCTGAACATGCAAACAGTGTGTCAGGACTCGGAATTGCCGTTCGCGCTTGGAGGGACCTTTCTTTCCCGTGGCCAGTGAGAGTTCCGGCTCGACGTAGACGCCATCCTCGTTGAGCGATACATCAATGTCGCCAATCTCGACGTCCAGTTTGGAGGCGGGAGCAACATTGTGGGGTGCAGTGGTGGCATCTTCCCAGTCCATCCCATCGTCGTCGTCGTCGTCGTCGTCGTTGGCACGCTCATCCTGCTCAATCTGTGCAGCATCGACATGGGCCATCTTTGGCTTCTTCCTTGCTGGCGCCACATCTTCGAACTCATCGCTGTCCAGATCACTCAGAGATTCGTCGTCGTCGTCGTCGTCGTCGTCGAGGCTCTCTAGGAACTTCTTCGTCTCGGCCGCTGATGTGGTCTGTTTCGGTGGAGGCGTGTCAGCTGCATCGAACAGCGTGCTTCGTTGCGCGTTCGTCTGCGTTCGGGATCGTTTGGCGGGCGCCATGTTTGCGGAGCTGAATCATGTCGTTTCGAAAAGGAGGAGGAGGCGGTGGTGCTGGTGGTGGTAGTGGTAGGTGGGATGTCGGTGCAGCGTGGGAGGTACATGTACGGGAAGGGAGTGAAGGAAGAAGTTCCTAAAAGTGCATCACGTACGTCACTTATGCAGGTACAGGTACAACATGACAGTATTATTTATTTCGGCCCTATGTATTCTGGCGACAATATTAAGTCCGTGCGCTGCGCGCTAACCTAAAATGGAATGTTGCTAAGGAACGTCAAAATTCGCGGATAGTTCCGCGAATTATTAGCGAGTAAACAAATAAACAAACTATCTCGGCCCCGGCTCGCGGGCTACGCTACCAAGCAGTATAATTTAGACTATACTCTATATTATATTACACTATACCTATATAGTATTCTACTACTACAATACGCAAATAGCCGAATCTACTCGCGCTGCTTCCGTAGAGCGAGCTCTATAATATTAACTATTCGATATTACTAACGAACCGATTGCGCTCGGCGCTATAGACTAGATTCTTAGAGAGCGACTATTAAGCAATATCTACAAACTTACTCGAGAGACGGAAAAGAAGGACGATATATAGAAGAAGTACTACTTGTACGTTAAAGGCAAGCGAGCTAGGAATACGAGGACAAGGCGAGCTAAAGTACTAACCGCGTAGCGCAATAAACTAGAGTATATAACGAAGCTATATATAGTAACTCTAGTAGTTTCAATCGAATACGAGTACAATATAGCTACAATAGTATTAGTAGTAGTAGCGCGTAGTAGTAACAAGGACCTATATACCTATAGACTTCGGTACTACGATCTACGGAGCGAGAATACAGTTTTAAAGGACGCTGCCTAAGAGATACTAGATAATTTACTAAAAGCAGCGGTTATCCGCGATTACCTCTATAACAACTACTCTTATATCGGGGGTAGAGAGGCTAAGTATTAGACTATTTATAATAGTGCTCGCTATTCGCTATACTATAATAGAGACAAACGAGACTGTATCCTAGGAAAGGACTCTTTGTATAAACAGTTAGTATAGGCAGTATAGAACTACCGAGAGCGTAGATTATACTATAGTATATTCGAGATCGAGACGAAGAGGTATAGCAAGAAGTATAGTATTGTCTACGCGTCAAACGAGGGTTTGGCGCTATTGAAACAATATAGTATATTTATTATAGTAGATAGAATATATAATACTAATAGAGCTCGATTTATATTACTAAATATATATATCTAAGACCGCAATAGTAAGAAGCGACCTGTAGCTTATATACTAATATAGTTACAATATAGTATAGTACTAGCTACCGGCTTTATAGCGCTGTCTTCCTAGGTAGAACGTACGCTCGGAAGTTAGCCGCTAAAGTACTATATTGTTAACGACTCTACGAGTAAATAGAACGCTTTTAGACTAGTATTCAATCTAGTAGTAGAGGTACTCTTATACTAGAGATACGCGTTATAGACTATCCGGCGGAAATATAGCAAGAAGCGTAGGTATAAGGATACTTAGACTGTATTGCTAGTAGTAGTTTCACTAGTATCAAATATACGATAGCTGCAAGTGTACCTAGACTAAGCACTATAGAGCCTACCGGGTAGTATAAATAATCCGCTCTACAACTATATACTACGCGAGTAGTCTGTCGATTTTGCCCCTATATAGGCAATATACTTCCGACGCGACAATCTATTAAAGATAGGTATACGAACTACGAACTACGTAGAGGCCTATTACTCGGAGTACAAGAATAGCAACGAGAGAGTAATAAAGAAATAGAGTATCTTAGGTGCCCTAAGCTACTCTATAGACACCGATAGGAAGTAGTATAATAGAGCGGACGATATAGCTAATAAGCAGCTACAGCTACTACTCTTCCGTAACCTCGGATACTAGCGATTATACGATATACTATACTTTATACAGGTAAAGGTAAAGGAGCAGTATCGTATAGCAGAAGCTAATAACCAGCTGTCTTTCTATCGTACCTTTCTATACTACGAGCTATTATATAATAAAGAGACACTATCGGAATGCAGCTGCAATTTCTAGCTATCTTACTACCTACCGTACGTTTATATATAGTTTGATAGTCAATTTAATAGCAATCCAATAAGCGACGCGCAGATAGACTTCTATATCGACCGCTAGCTCGCAATAGACGATAGAATTGGTACCTACAACGCTACTACTATACACTATAAGTATCGGTACGGTATAATGCCTAAGGAGGACTTCTAAGCGTTTACTAACGCTAAGCGCTAGGTACCAATTGATCGTAATCAATATATACTCCTATACACTCTAGTAGATAGTATAAAAGAAGAGTTCTATCGCCTAGTAGCCGAAGCCAAACTACGTACTACAAAGCAAGAATTTGACGGGTATATCTACTTCCTCTATAACTACTACAACGCTATTCTCGCCGCAGATATTAATAAGATATAACAGCTAGGTTCCCCTGAACCTGTATAACCTGTATAACCCCTAACTGCCTATATATATAGCCGTAGGCCTATACAAGCTAATCTACCCGGATAGCCGGAGTAGCGAGGTTCCGAGAGGAATTTACCTCGGACCTCGGACGGCCTCGTATATAGAGCGTAGGCGCAGCGTAGGCGTATATTAGTCTACTCGTACCCCTTTATTCGGAAGGGTAAGAATTAGTTTGTATACTTTCCTACGCGGTAGGAAAGAGGACTCTATACATCGCTATATACCCCCTCTTACATTTCTAATTCTTTAACCTTTCTAAAAGGGTAGTAATCTATAGAGGTCTATTAAATAGCTCTACGACTAACTCGCAATGCACCCGTACCCGCTACGTAGGTAGGCCGCGTTACCGAAGTAGGAGACGACGAACCTCCTTAGGGAGAAGCGTTAGCCTCTATAGAGACCGAGGGCTATACCTAGTAGGAAGCGTAACCTTAAGCGTAACCTTACTAACTAGGAGAGGAAGTCCCTCTACGAGAGACTCCCTCTACCTAGCTTAGAGCAACCGACGCGTAGGCGAGACGTATTCAAATCGAGTAGGCTAACTATAGGCTACGCGAGGAGATAGCTCTTCGAGCCGCCGAAGAGGAGTATTAGCGGCTACTACAATTAAGCCGTACCCTATCGATATAGGTACCGTCTATACGGGCACCGTCTATATTAGCCGTACCTAAACAGCGGTCTGACTCCGAGGAGGACGACGTAGTTCGTACGAGCGACCTACGAGTTGCCCGCGACTCGTATTCTACCCGTAGGCCTAAGGTTCGTAAACTAAAGGCTTTTAAGGGAGAAACCGATAAAGAGTGTCGCGAGTTTATCCGTAGCTTAGAGATTATCTTTCTTAATAGCCTACGAGAGTATCGTACTAATATAGACAAGGTTCTATATAGAATTATATAGCTCGTAGGCGAAGCGTAGGAGACGTAGTATAATAAGTACGACAATAGTAAGCCCCCTAACGGTTATACCTAGAGTAACTTTAAGGAGTAGTTATATAACGTTGTCGGTAACTAGTCGAATCGCCTAATCGGGGTAATAATCGACTACGATAAGGCTAAGTAGGGCCCCGAGTAGGGGGTACGCTACTTCGCCGGTTAGCTTAGCTACTTAGAAGCCTAACTCGGTAACTATACCGAAGCGTAGCTAACTCGCTACCTCCTCGCTAAGTTGAAGCCGTCGCTTCGTAAAGATATCGTTAAGGGTTATAAGATACCTACTAAGCGTACCGATCTTGTCGCCCTAGCTCGTCGCCTAGAGTAGGCCGACCTTTCCCTTTCCGTCTATTAGAAGGACGATTATTACGGCCGTCGCGATAATAGCGCGTAGGGCAAACGCAAGCGTACCGAGAGTAACGTACCTAAGCGTCGTAACGACCGTAGCGACCGTAGTAAGAGCCGTAGTAGTCGTAGCGGAGGTAATAGCAAAGTATCCTCTAGCTCTACCGTACCTAGGTATAAGAACCTTAAGTATTACTCGTACAAGAAGAAGGGTTATATCGCCTCCGACTCTATCTACCCTAACTATAGTAACCGTAAGAAGTCCTCGAATACGGTCCGTAAGGTAACCGCAGCCGACTCGTAGTCTGATCTAAAAAAAGGCAAGGTATCGGAGAAGAGTTGCGATCTCTAGATACTAAACTCGAGTACGGCGACGACCTATTGCCTATCTAGGCACACTATACCCGTACGCTTAAGGGAGCAGTCGACGCGTATAACAAGCGCGTAGTTGTAAGAGGGGGTATATAGCGATATATAGAGTCCTCTTTCCTACCGCGTAGGAAAGTGTACAAACTAATTCTTGCCCTTCCGAATAAAGGGGTACGAGTAGACTAATATACGTATACGCTGCCTCTACGCTCTATATACGAGGCCGTCCGAGGTCCGAGGTAACTTTCCTCTCGGAACCTCGATAGTCCGGCCGTCCGAGTGGATTACCTTATATAGGCCCGCAGCCTATATATACAGGCGGTTAGGGTTATGCAGGTTATATAGGTTTAGGGGAACCTAGCTATTACAATTATCTCCTCTCCCTAATAGAGCTGCCCCTAGCGACGTACGTAATACGTATGCATTCCGTATATTAGTCGCTATAGTAGGAAATCCTAGTAGTTACGGGTATTCCGTATTCTACGTATAGTATAGAACGCGACGGTAATAACAAACATAGCTGTACGTAGTAATAACAAAGGCTAGCAAACATTCTATCGCCTAGTAACGCTAGTGTAATATAGAAGTGTTTTTCTCTCGCTCTCTGCTTGTCTCGTACGCTCCAGTTTCTTAGTTCGCCCGTTTTCTTCGCTCTCGCTCCGCGTTCGCCTCGTAGTACCAACGTACATACAACGTACATATATACACACCAACTCCTTTCGGCATAATGCTACCTAAGATCGCGGCGCGGTCGCCGGCCCGTCCGCCTCGCTACGTCGTTGCGGGCGCTGCTAACGGTAGGGGGGTATGCCTCCGGTGCATTACGCATATATAGAAGGGTAAGTGTACTGCGCTACTTATACGCTTGTTATGCGCTCTACTGCTGAGCTGTTTTACTAACGCTGCCTAGTAGACGGAGAGGGGCTTTTGCCTATTGCCTACGACGCCGCCCTAGCGCTAGGCCTAAAGAAGAAGTACGCTCGCTGCGCTAAAGGTCGGCACAAGTGCGAGCGGCTAACGGACCCGAATCTCGTCCGTCAAGCGTAGTACATACTTGTCCTACGCGCCCGCTATACGAAGGCTACTGTCCCCGGCCCTCGTACGGACCAACTAAGGCGTCGCCTTACTCGTCTAGGCGAGTCTATCGCCTAGAGTAAACGAGTGTTCGCGGCGAACAAGGGGAAGTCCGTAGGTATATATAACATACCTAGGAAAGGGGGCGTAGCCGACGGTAGTACCGCGCCTACGGCTAGCAGCGCACTCGCCGCTGTAGAGCTAACTAAGGTAGCGAAGGCTACCTATACCCTATAGGGCATTTTTGAGCTGTAGTATAAAGTAAGTCTTATTGCCCCTACCCTTGCTTTTACCCGCGTGCTTACGCGTCTCGCAGATAGCACGTATAGCCGGCGCGTCCGGTATAGCCCTAGACGCGGCCGTAGCTACGGCCTTCCCTAAGAGGGGTAATTGGGAGCCGGATCAGTCCGGTAATAACTATAGTAGCGACGACAACGACGACAATAATGACTCCGCGCTCGCTAGTGTCTTCGGTACTAGTTCGGCTCCTAGCGTCGTACCTGCGCCTACGCCTCTACCTGCGCCTACGCCTCGGCCTGCTCCTATCGTCGCTCCGGCTGCACGTAGCAGTCGGAAGCGTAGGAGGCAGTCGCCTCCGACGTCGCCTTCGGAGTCGTCTTTGACGTCGTTGGAGGGGACTCTATAGACGTCTGCGTCTCTCCTACGCTACGCGCGCGTGCCTCTGTCTCTACTTCTATTTAGTGCGTTTTTCTTCGATTATATATTTATCAATCAAAAGTTGTTTCGCTACTATAGAATCACGACGGGGGTCTTACTATGTAAGGTATTACGACGGAAGTGTTACTATATAAGGTATTACGGTAGATAACTTGCTAAAGCACTATTCTGCTTACGTAGCTACTTGCGTGCTTTTCTAGTACGCTTCGGCTACGCCTCGAACTCGTCGAGCGCGGCACATTCGCCTATATACTCTTTAGGTTCCTACTAATCAAATTCCTCGGGCTAGCTACGCTAGCGAACCAAGTACTGCCTTACGCCTTTCCTTAGGCGTATCCCTAAGATCTTCTCTACCTCGTAGAGGCCCTCTTCGTCTGCGAGCGGTAAGCTGCCCTTATACGCTTCTCCTACGCGACTCCGATAGGGCTCAAGGTATAAGATATAGAACATATTGTAGATTAGCGATCCAGCTAGGAGTACTAGGCGATACGCCTGCTTTCCGACGACGTCGATGACCTTGAACGGTCTAGCGAACTTATCGGCGAACTTCTTAGTAGGTACCTTTAGCCGAAGGTTTTTGGTAGACAATAATACTATATCTCCGACGTTGAAGCTTATTAGAGTATGCTTCTCGTCGAAGTACTTCTTCTACGCTTCGCTTGCGCGTCGCTAGCGTTCGGTTAGGGTCTCGTAGTTCCTCTTTAGCCGTTCTGCAGCATTAGCTACGGCCGGTACCTCCCTTTCCAAAAGCTCGCCCCGAGCGTCTCTCGTACGAGTCGCTAGCTCCGGGTTAAAACTATATAAGGCTTTGAACGGGGACATCTTTAAGATAGTATAGTCACTATTGTTACAGGCGAACTCGGCCTAAGTAAGCATACCTACCTAGTCGTCCTGCTACTCTAAGTAGTAGATACGCAAGTAGGTCTCTACTACTTGATTTATCCGTTCCGTTTGACCGTTAGTTTGAGCGTAGAAGGCTATGCTTAGCCTGCGTTTAACCTACGCTTTATAACAGAAGTCGGCCTAGAACTGCGACGTAAACACCGATCCGCGATCGCTTACTATACCCGCAGGTAAGCTAAAACGACGGACAATCTTATAGACGAGGATATCGACGAGATCTACGCTAGTGCACTTCTTGGTAGTAGGCACGAACGTAACTATCTTCGTATACCTGTCGACGATCACAAGGATCGTATTATATACGCTATCGCCTCGCTTACTAGGCGGAAGGTCCGTAATAAAGTCCTAGGTTAGTTCTTAGAACGGCCTCTTAGGTATCGGCAGCGTAGTCAGCTCGCCGTAGGGGCGATAGCGCCTCGCCTTTGCCTTCTAGTATAAGTCGTACTCTACAACGTACTCGGACACCTCGGTAGACATTCCTAGCTAGGAATACTTCCGACGGATCAAAGCGATCGTTTTGTCCTTGCTAAAGTACCTAGCTAACGGGTCATCGTAGTGCATACGTATGATCTGCGCTCGGAGTGCGTAGTCCTTAGGTACGTATAGTGCGTCTCCGACCTATAGGTTCCTATTACGAGCCGTATACTTATCGTATATACCTTAGTTGCTTATCGCCTACTCGTATACTACGCGGGCTTCTGGTTCAGACTAGACTAGGGCGCGTATATAACCGAGGATCAGGTCTAATACGTTAGCGTACGGATAGTCATCCTACGCAATTACTCTTGTAATACGTATAGGCGACGTATAGCTCTACTATATATTACTAGTTTGTCGCTGCTTAGGGAATTGAACCTGTCGCTACTTAGGGAAGTTACAGTATATACGCTCGCAGGTTATACGGATACGAGCTACCTTCGGATAGTCTGCTTCTATCGTACGACCGTCCTACAACTACAGCTTCGTCTGTAAGGTAGGTAGGAGGTTGGACACCTCTTGCGACTCTTGTACGTAGTCACTACGCCGCGACGGCGCGTCTGCTAGATTCTTCTTACCGGCTTAGTAGGTGATTGTAAAATCAAACGCCGTAAGGAACGTAGCCTATCTGGCCTGTCTGCCTATAAGCTTCTTTACGCCTATGAACCTACGTAGGTTCGCGTAATCGACAAGTACCTTAACCGTATACTAAGCGCCTTCGCAGTATAGTCGCTATATCTTAAACGACTCTACTACTACTAGTAGCTCCGAGTCGTACGTCTTATAGTTGCACTCGGCGGGTATTATCTTCCGAGAGTAGAAGGCAATAGGGTACTATTCTAAGCTAAAGAGTTGACTTAGTACGCCTACAATTACAAACGTAGAAGTATCGCTTTCGATACGCAGCCGTAACGCCGGGTCGTAGTACCTTAACAGAGGTACTTACTAGAACCGCAATTTGATCTCCTCGAACGTATACTCTTCGGCTGCGCCCTAGTTAATAGGCCTAGGCTTCTTCCCTTTAACGGCTCCCTTAGACAGTACTATTAATAGAGCTACTACCCTCGAGTATTCGAAGATGAACCTACGATAGAAGTTCGCGAAGCCTAGGAAGGATTGTACCTCCGTTAAGGTAGTAGGTGTTGGCTACGCCTTGATTACGTCTACCCTACTAGGGTCTATAGCTACGCCGCTAGTAGTTACGACAAACCTAAGGTAGTCAACCTCCTTACGGAAGAACTTGCACTTCCTTAGTTGCGCGTAGAGTACGAAGCGCCTAAGCCTCTTAAGCACCGTACGTACGTCCTTTACGTACTGCTCGCGCGCCTTGCTATAGATAAGGATGTTATCTAGGTAGACGACGTAGATTATATCTACCAACCCGCCTAGGGTACGGTTGATATAAGCTTGGAAGGTTGCTAGGGCGTTAGTTAGGCTAAAGGGTATAACCTTGTACTAGAAGTGACCGTAGTGCGTACGGAACGCAGTCTTCTAGCGGTCGCTTGGCTTGATGCGGATGCGATAGTACGCGTCCGCAAGGTCGAGATAGGTAAACTATTCGGCTCCTATAAGCCTATCTAGCGTCTCGCCTATAAGGGGTAGAGGGTGTCGATTCTTGACGGTAATATCGTTTAGGCTACGATAGTCGATACAGAGCCGTAGAGTTCCGTCCTTCTTAGGTACGAACAGCACTAGTGTACCTACTTCTAATAGGCTACCCTCGATCTAGTTATGCTCTAGAGTACTTACGATATACTTATAAAGGTAGTCTAGCTTAGTGCCTAACTAGTAGTATAATAGTCGGAAGGGCGGTACGGTACCGGGTCGTAGGTCAATCGCATGCTCGTAGCCGTCTATAGGCTTACTACGCTATACTTCCGTAGGAAGCAATACGTCTTAGAAGTTACGATACTCCGCTAGGATGTCTAGTAGCGTAACGCCTACTTCTGTCTTGCGTACTATAACAGCGTAGATACACGACGCTTTGGATATGTTCTTATAGAACTCCGAGGCGTCTTGATACTATACTTTGAAGAACTCTCCTCCGTAGCGCTACTTATTAGTCGCGCTACTAACTATTACCTGTTGGTTACGCCTCTATAGGCGGCCTAAGATTAGGTTCGGTTCTAGTGTGTCGTAGGCGTAGAACAAGCCTCCCGACGTACGTACCTTGCCCGTAGAGTCTGCGAGTGTAATACGCAGATAGTGCGCACCGTAGTAGTAGCCTATCTGTCCTATAAAGGACGTAGCCGGGGGAAGGATAGCGTTTTAACGACGCGCTAGGCTATACTATAGTATGAAACTACGAGACACTACGTTAATATCGGCGGCGTCGTCCAAGATTATAGTCGCTACTACGCGCTTGTTATACGCGTCGACTGCTCCCTTAAGCGTACGGGTGTAGTGTGCCTAGATAGGCAATAGGTCGTCGCCGTACTCGAGTTTAGTATCTAGAGGTCGCGACTCTTCTCCGATGCCTTGCCTTTTTTTGGATCAGACTGCGAGTCGGCTGCGGTTACCTTGCGAACCGTATTCGACTTCTTACGGTCGGTATAGTTAGGGTAGATAGAGTTAGAAGCGATATGACCCTTCTTCTTATACGAGTAATACTCAAGGTTCTTATACCTAGGCACGGTAGAGCTAGAGGATGCTTTACTATTGCCTCTACCGCTACGACTACTGCGGCTCTTGCTGCGGTCGCTACGGTCGTTACTACGACGCTTGGGTACGTCGCTCTCGGTACGCTTGCGTTTGCCCTACGCGCTGTTATCGCGACGGCCGTAATGATCGTCCTTCTAACGGATAGAAAGGGAAAGGTCGGCCTACTCTAGGCGACGAGCTAGGGCGACAAGATCGGTACGCTTAGTAGGTATTTCATAACCCTTAACGATATCCTTGCGAAGCGACGGCTTCAACTTGGCGAGGAGGTAGCGAGTTAGCTACGCTTCGGTATAGTTACCGAGTTGGGCTTCTAAGTAGCTAAGCTGACCGGCGAAGTAGCGTACCCCCTGCTCGGGGCCCTACTTAGCCTTGTCGTAGTCGATTATTACCCCGATTAGGCGATTCGACTAGTTACCGACAACGTTATATAACTACTCCTTGAAGTTACTCTAAGTATAACCGTTAGGGGGCTTGCTATTGTCGTACTTATTATACTACGTCTCCTACGCTTCGCCTACGAGCTACATAATTCCGTATAGTACCTTGTCTATATCGGTACGATACTCTCGCGGGCTGTTAAGAAAGATAATCTCTAAGCTACGGATAAACTCGCGATACTCTTTGTCGGTCTCTCCCTTGAAAGCCTTTAGTTTACGAACCTTAGGCCTACGGGTAGAATACGAGTCGCGGGCGACTCGTAGGTCGCTCGTACGAACTACGTCGTCCTCCTCGGAGTCCGACGGCTGTTTAGGTACGACTAATACGGACGGTACCCGTATAGACGGTAGCCGTATCGATAGGGTACGGCTTAATCGTAGAAGCCGCTAGTGCTCCTCTTCGGCGGCCCGAAGAGCTATCTCCTCGCGTAGCCTATAGTTGGCCTACTCGATTTGAATACGTCTCGTATACGTATCGGGTACTCCTAGCTAGGTAGAGGGAGTCTCTCGTAGAGGGACTTCCTCTCCTAGTTAGTAAGGTTACGCTTAGGGTTGCGCTTCCTACTAGGTATAGCCCTTAGTCTCTATAGAGGCTAACGCTTCTCCCTAAGGAGGTTCGTCGTCTCCGACTTCGGTAATGCGGCCTACCTACGTAGCGGGTACGGGTGCATTGCGAGTAGTTGGTCGTAGAGCTATTAGATTAGATCTCTATAGATTACTACCCTTTAGAAAGGTTGAAGAATTAGAAATGTAAGAGGGGGTGTATAGCGATATATAGAGTCCTCTTTCCTACCGCGTAGGAAAGTGTACAAACTAATTCTTGCCCTTCCGAATAAAGGGGTGCGAGTAGACTAATATACGTATGCGCTGCCCCTGCGCTCTATATACGAGGCCGTCCGAGGTCCGAGGTAACTTTCCTCTCGGAACCTCGATAGTCCGGCCGTCCGAGTGGATTACCTTATACAGGCCCGCAGCCTATACATACAGGCGGTTAGGGTTATATAGGTTATATAGGTTTAGGGGAACCTAGCTGTTACAGTAGTAGCGACTATAATCTTAGACGACGCCGCCGATATTAATATAGTATCTCGTAGTTTTATACTATAGTATAGCCTAGCCCGTCGTTAAAACGCTATTCTTCCTCCGGCAACGTCCTTTATAGGATAGATAGGCTACTACTACGGTACGTACTACCTACGTATTATACTCGTAGACTCTACGGGTAAGGAACGTACGTCGGGAGGCTTGTTCTACGCCTACGACACACTAGAGCCGAACTTGATCTTAGGCCGCCTATAGAGGCGTAACTAATAGGTAATAGTTAGTAGCGCAACTAATAAGTAGCGCTACGGAGGAGAGTTCTTCAAGGTATAGTATAAAGGGCGAGCCCTTTTGGAGATATGCCCTAGTCGATATAGCATCACGTGCATCACGTAAGAGCCCCTGACCAGGGCTAGGCTGCTGCGGCCTCCGCCTCTTTTCTCTCGTCGCCCGTAACCTTTAGACAGCTTTCCTTCCCTATCGTACTTGCTGTATTAATACTATAAACTCCTGTATATACGTTGTTCTTCCCGTAACAATAAGTACGATCAAAACAATAGACCAAGAAATCCTAGACGCTCCCCCGACGCAGTACTATACCCTACCGCAGCCCGTAAGGAATCTAGCGGATCTACTAGAAACACTAACGGAGATAATAGACCGGTTGAACCTGCGCTTAGGAGGATTAGAAGCCGCTATAAGGAGCTAGGAGAACGCCTAACCCCTACCGCAGATAGGACCCGCTCCGACCGCGGCGGCACCTACTCATTCTAGAGTAGACAACGCTACTATATAGCAGCTATTAGTAGCTCTTGTAGCCTCGCAGTCTACCCGAGAACCCTCGGGCCCTAGAGACTAGAAACCTACTTATTAGGATAGCAAAACGGACACCTTTCGTGATTACCTAATGCGCCTGCGGAGCTCCTATTACGTACGCAGCGCCTATAAGCCACTTCTCTCCGTCGAATACTATTAGGATACGATTTATAATACCCTCCCTGTACGAGAAAGAGCGCGGATGCGACATTTCTAGGAATCTGGAGTCGGAGGGTTAAAGGAACCTACGTTATTCTTTGAGCAACTCGATACGGTCTTTAGGGATAGTAATAAAAAGGCGAAGGCCTTAGAACAGCTATCTTATCTGAAACATTCGATTAGATAACCTTAGTACAAATACTAACTCGATTTCGACGGGCTCCTTCTTATAGTAGGAGGAGAGAGTTTTTCCTATAAAGCTAAGATAGGATATCTGAAAAACACCTTTTCTAACCCCGCCAAGTTGTATACGGCCGCTATACCAAAGTATACGGACTACTACAAGTTCGCGGAAGAGGTAGAAAGAATCATAACTAATCTGGAGGACACCGACTAGTTCAAGATTTCTAATAAGAAATAGAAGGAAAAAGGAAAGGACGCATCCTCTTCGAATACCTCGCTACCCGCCCGCGTTTCAGCGCATTCCTCGAACCGAATTAATACCGATAGGGATACTATTATAACCTCTACCCGAACGGGTAGATCCCGATCGAGAAACCAAGGAGATCGCCGAGGAAACAATAGGAACGCCGGTAATAGTAGGAACAAACAAAGAGCGAAATAGGTCGATACGGCGGAGAGAGACCGCCGCCGAGAAGCAAAGCTCTGCTTCCGCTATAGAGCGAGTAGACACCGAATCAAGGAATGTCTATATGCCCTAGCCGTTCCCCTAGTAACCCGAGCGAATGCAGTAGTCGTAGAAGCCGTCCTAGAAGAGGTAGAAGAGGAGGAAAAAGAGTAGCTCCCCTTCGTAGTTAGGAAGAGGGAGCGGAAGAAGTACTAAGAAAGGGTTAGACCGAAGCCTAGAAGACTATAAACGGAGAGCTTGTATATACCGACGTAGTCCTCGAGAATCATTTCGGAACCTTTGCCCTTATCGATAAAGGATATCAGTACTACGCTACAATCAACGGAGACCTTGCTAAAGGTCTAGGGTTACTGTCCGTAAGTAACGAAGAAAGGAAGGTAAAGGGAGCGTCTAAGAAAATACGCAACTCGAAAGTAACCGGAGTAGTCGCATTCCGTATAGAAATCAGCGGATACTAGCAGAATATATATACGTACGTAGTACTAGACCTAGACTTTCCTCTGATTTTAGGAAATCTATAGAAGTCTTAGAACAAAGTTAGGACCGCGCCCGAAAAGCATCGGTTCTACTACGGAGTAGTAAAGAAATAGATTGACGAAGGACGACGTTACCTAGAAGAGGTTGGCGTAGTTAGCGAATATACGACGGTAACCGCGATTACCTCCGAGGATATCGAGAAAGCTCTAAAGGATAAGAGCCCGCCGACGATAGAAGAGCTTAGGAAGACAATACCTCCCGAGCTTTACGATATACTTCCGCTCTTCTTTGAACGGGAAGCGGATAAACTCCCCCTATACCGAGAAGGGATTGATTACAAGATCGAGATCCGAGAGAAACCAGATAGAACGCCGCACCCTTTACTATAGGGGCCGATGTATAGGATATCCAAGGAAGAACTCTTAGCCCTCCGTAAGACACTTAATAGATTACTAGGCAAAAGCTATATTCGCCCGAGTAGTTCAGAAGCAGGAGCGCCCGTACTATTTGTACGGAAGCCTAGTAGAGGATTACGGTTTGTCTATAACTTTCGCGCGATAAACGCGATCGCTAAACTAGACCGGTATCCCCTCCCTCTTATCCCGGAAACCTTGAAAAACATATCGAACGCTAACTAGATTACGAAAGTAGATATAGTAGCGGCTTTCTATTACATTCGCATAGCCCCCGGACATAAATACAAGACTGCCTTCCGTACTCGATATAGGCTATTCGAGTAGTTAGTATATCCCTTCGGACTTTCCGGGGTACCCGCTACCTTTCAGCGGTATATCAACTCTCTTCTAAAGGAGTTTCTAGATGATTTCTGCTCTATATATATCGATAATATCACTATCTATACTAATAGAACAAAGGAAGAGCATTTCCGTAAGGTTCGTCTCGTTCTCTAGAAGCTTTAGAAAGGAGGCCTGTTTCTTGATCCTAAGAAATATAAGTTTGCTAAGAAAAGAATTAAGTACTTAGGATTTATTGTATAAGCCGATAGGAAAGGAGTAGAGGCCGACCCTAAGAAAGTCGAAGCTATTCGCAATTGGAAAACCCCCGGTACCTAGAAGGAAGTCCGCCGATTCCTAGGCTTCGCGAACTACTACCGATTATTTATTCCGAACTACTCCAAGATCGCAGCTCCCCTAATAAAGCTTACTAGCAAGAATGTCCCGTTCTCCTAGGGAAAAGACTAGGAGGACGCGTTTTCTATATTGAAAGAGAAGTATTGTAGTACTCTAGTACTTTCTCTATAGGATCCTAGTCTTCCTACGTTCCTCGAGACTAATTGTAGTAGATTTGCCTTAGGTAGTATACTCCTACAAGAAAAGAACGGAGTCCTCCGTCTAGCTAGGTTCTACGCTAAGAAACTAATCTAGGCCGAAATCAACTACGATATTCATAACAAGGAAATACTAGCTATTATAGCTTGCCTCGAGTTTTGGAGTTCCGAGCTAAAAGCGTATAGATCCTTTACTATTTGGACGGATTACAAGAACCTGGAATGGTTTGCAACTAAGAGACAACTATCTAAGAGACAGATTCGTTAGGCGGAAACCCTTGCTAAGTTCTAGTACTCTATAGTGTATCGCCCGGGCTCCGAAGCTACTATTCTAGATACGCTATCGAGAAGAGAACAAGATACGTTAGGAGCCGACGACAAATTATCGCGTTTCCGAAGGTTCTTGTCCCCCGAACATCTGAAGTATTAGCCTACTTAAATCATAATGTCGTATATAGCTACCGATAAGATTTATAAGGAACCTACCTCGGTTGTAGATAAAGATAATCCCGAGGGACCTTTCTAGGATTCCGAGCTAAACCAGCTGTAGGAGAAAACTATTACTAAGGATAGCCTGTATTAGCTCGTATTGAAGACCGTCCAAAGCGGAGCCCGTACGTTTCCGGCGGAAGTCCGTATAAAGATTCAAATAGGAGATTGTACGCTCGATAGCGCAAACCGACTGAAATATCGCGGGAAACTTTGGGTCCCTAGAGCGCCTGCCGCACTAGAAGCCGACTACAAGTTGTTGGACACCGATTCTATTAATAATAATATCCTCCGAACAAGACTGATTCAGTCTATCTACGATTCACCGCTTTACGGGTATCTAGGTAGAGACGCTACTGCATACATCGTTCGGCGCAATTTCTATTAGCTACTGCAGTTACGAGCGGTTCGTCGCTTTATAAGAAATTGCTATCCTTACGGTCGAAATAAAGTATAGAGAGAGTATAAGCATAGTCTACTCCAACCTTTACCCGTCCCCGATAGGTTTTTCTAGGAAATCTCGATAGACTTTATAACTGACTTACTAGAATTATAGGGAAATACCTATCTCTAGGTGATTAAGGATAGGCTAAGTAAGACTATCGTTTTAGAAGCGATGTCCTCCCTAAAAGCCGAGGACTGCGCGGAAAGGTTCATAGACTGCTGGACACGACATTATAGGTTGCCCCGCGCAATTACGAGTGATCGCGGAACAAATTGGACGAGCACCTTCTAGAAAACCTTCTACAGACTGACCGGCGTTCACTAACGCTTGAGTTCCGCGTACTATCTATAAACAGACGGAGGCCCTAAGCGACTTAACTAGGAAGTCTAAGCCTATCTCCGTAATTTCATTAATCAAGAGTAATCAGATTAGAAGAAATAGTTACCCGCGGCGCAATTAGCTCTAAACGGACGTTTTCACTCGGGACTCGGTATAAGTCCTTTCTTTACGGTCTACGGATACGACGTCCCGCTCCCCGTTGCATTAATAACGGAGCCTACCGAAGATATACGCTTAGTAGCTTCTAAGAGAGCCGCAGTATTTGTCGACAAAATCAAGAAGATTACTAATATGTATTAAGCGAATATAGCGGAATCCGCCTAGAGACAGGAGGAGAGCGCAAACAGGAAAAGGACTCCCGCTCCCGTATACAAGGAAGGCGATAAAGTCTGGTTGGATCTCCGAAACTATACTACGGCCCGCCTAAAGAAAAGCCTAGACGCTAAGTACGCGAAATACATAGTAGAAAAAGTCCTCTCCCCGGTATCCGTTCGTTTGTCGGGTATCCCTAGTAATATTCACCCGGTATTTTATACCGACCTTCTTAGACCAGCCGCCTAAGACCCTCTCCTAGGACAGATATACGATAACAAACAACCGGATCCCGTTCTGATCGAGTCGTATAAAGAATAGCAAGTAGAAGAGATCCTTTGCGCGAGGGACAAAGCCAAGAGAAAGGGCAAGGGACGCGAGGTTCTTATCAAGTAGTCCGGCTATTATGAACCTACTTAGGAACCTCTAGAAAACATGTCAGACACCGCGGCTTTAGATGAGTTCGAGCTGAAGTATAGAGATGCTTATATAGAGGACGGACTACGAGCTGCATAGGAAAGGAAGCGTAGCCCGAGAAAAAAGGGTAGGAGTACGGAGGAGACGTAGGCCGCGAGAGAAATTATGGATTACGAGAGAAAAAGCATAGAATATAGGAGTTGGAGTTGGGTAATATATTCATTTTTATACTAACATGCAGTAGAGAAGAGAGAAAAACAAAAAAAAAGGCACCTACGCGAGAAACACCGGAAAACAGAAGAAAACAACGCGAACACTAGAAGCAAACAAACCCCCCGAAAAGAACGCGAACCCTAACCAAAAAACACCGGACGCCGAAAACACCGAACCAAAGCAAACAAACCCCTAAAAAGAAAACGAGCCCCGACCGAGAAACACCGGATGCCGACCGAGGGACTACGACGAACGGCCCGACGAGAAAGGAGCGGACTCCGATCAGGTCGACCTACGCGCCCCGAGAACTAGGGCGGGAGGTAGCTGTCCGCTTACTAGCTGCGCCTGCAGCTGGATTTCGTAACGGACGGATAGCGCCAAGTCCGTCGCGATCCCCGCAGAGAGCAGGGACGCTAGCCTTACCTCCGTGAGTGCCTTAGCGGCCTTAAGCATAGTCTTAAGACCTTTCGCCGCGTCTACCCTAAGAAACGAGACGTTAGCCGAGTGAAAAGAGGCGGAAGCCGAAGGAACTTACGCTTCTGCGTCGGTCGCCCGGGTCTATATCGCGTAAGCGACATAGCAAAAACGGGGGCTGCGAGGACATTAGTATAGAGTCGGAATTGCTATAGGCCCCGAGGCATTTCGAATAGACTTACATCTCTATACAGGTCTAGTGCTTCTTTACGTAGGCCGCGTAGGCACCCTTACCGGGTATCTTAGTGCCCTAAGATAGAGTTAGCGACGTCCGTATGAAATGTATTAGAACCCGAGACTTACCGCGCGGTCTACGCAGTCGCGGCCTATACCCGCACAGAACTAGCAGTATAGGGTACGAGGCACTACTATCCGGTTAGAAAAGGGCGGAACCCGTCAGAAGCGGGAGGGAACTTACTAGTAGTAGTAGTAGTAGTAGTGTTGCTGCTGCTGCTGCTACTGCTAATAGTAGTAGTAGCGGTAGTAGGGGCGGAGGGGGGGGGGCGGAGTGTGGTGTAGTAGTAGAAAGAAAGAGAGAGGAAGTTTTCTAAAGAAAGATGCTACTTTATAGGAAAAACGAACAATAGCGACTGTTTCCGGCGATTGACAATAGGAAGTAGAGGTAGCCCGTACGAGAGCTATTGAACGAGCTATAAACAATGGACGCACTCTATTAACAAAGAGAAGGAGTTCGTGAGTAAACAATAGCAGAGGGTAC
>JH792600.1:19888-31180 GCA_000291705.1 Sphaerulina populicola P02.02b | reverse complement strand
ATTGGTTCGGTTCGTGTCCGTAATTGTAAGTTATATCTTAGAAGCTTCTAGTACAGTTCTTGTAGCCTAAGGCTATACGTTTATCTGATACTAGTATAGAATATACGCGCAGACCGAATTGGGAAGGTTGTTTCTTCTAATAATATATATAATATAGAAACCTACGGAATTCCGGGCTTATAACCTATTGAAGTGAATAAATAAGTTGTATGGTTTTTTGATTGAGTGTCTGTCTAGTAGATATATATATATGTATACTAACTTATGTGTGTATCTGTTTGTATCAAACAGATCTTATAAGTTATGTATTACGTAGTTTAGAAGTTACTTGAGTTATGTATACTAATATGCTCTAGGTTAGACACCTAATATGCCTAGGTCATATAATATGCCTAATATGCCTAGTATGCCTAGGGTATCTGATATGCTTACGTGTGTAGGTCAGCTGACATAGGTCACCTGACATGCCTGAGTTCTATAGTTCTATCAACAGTAGTAATAGAACTCGAGCTTATCGCTACTTTCGACCGGGAGCAATAGGGACGGTACGTAAACCGATAGCGGGAAACGGCTATTACTCGGTTCCGGGAGAAGTTTGAGATTATATTAACGGCGGAGACGAAGCTCTTCCTAGGCGCGAGTTACTTCGGCGCTATAGGGGAGTTCGATAGCCGCCTACCTACTAGCCGGTCTGCCCTAGACGAGATTATTAGGGGCGAGGAGGAAGCCGTAGCTACTACTACTTAGGGAGAAGCCGCCGTAGAAGGCGACGTAGTTTAGAATCTAGGGGTTTGTTATAGTACTTAGTAGCGACGCTTTAGGACTTCTTCGTATATATGTCTACGGAACGGACACATAGGTAGGGGAGGATATATTAGGCGGCTAGGCGAAGCTCGGACTAGTACTACTACTTATACTAGGCTCGGGTTGCGCGGGCCGTACCTCCCCGTAGGGCGTAGAGTAGTAAGCAGTTTATACTCTTTAACGAACAGTCAATAGAGAGATACCTACGATACGAGTATACTAGACTATACAGTTATATAGTATATATACATATATACATATACGTTCCTTTAGCGAGTCTTTCCCTCTCCTCTTCCTACTTACATCGTCTCGTAGGTACCGCGTCCGAAGCCGCCGACCTTTGTCCCTCCCTTTTCGATATACCTACTACCGCGGAGCTACGCCGCGACCTATCGTAAGCTATACATACTATTCAGGGCAGGCGCTAGGCAGTAGTAGGAGCGGGCTTACGGTAACAATAGGGAGCAACTTTTAAGAAAGCAAAGGTTATATATAAGGCTAATATAAAGCTACCTTACCGGAGTCCTAGAGATAACCAATACTATAATAACGTTATATTGTAACTATACTAAATTATGACACGTATTACGATGTTACTTTACTCTAATACTATATCGTGTTATTTATAGTGTAAGATGATTTATATAAATAACATATATTACGTGTTTTGTATTATACTATGTTGAGGTCAAATTACGTATCAGACAATTGATATCGTATCAAAAAATCAGACGTGTTAGCAGCATAATATATGATTCTATATGTACTGTGTTGCTAAGATACATATGTCAAAAGCCGGGTATATACTATATTACGATATATGTCGTCAATATTACGGTATCAGAAACATATATGTATAGGAACTACGTACATATCAATAGCATAATACGTATTGTTTATACTACCGTAAATATCGATACACTATATAGAAACGCAAAGGCAAGGTTTATATATAATCTATAGAAAGTATATTACTCTGCTTGTATATACCTCTACCTTACCTACCCCCTATACCTCTACCTTACCTACCCCCTATACCTCTACCTTACCTACCCCTATACCTCTACCTACCGACATGCATGTAAGCGGCATATCTCCGAGAGCTATTATTATATCCGCAGCCCCTCGCCGACTCCGATTCCTTGCCCCGACTAACCCTTAGTTAATAGAAAGTTTTACCTACTATATACAGCCCGACCCTTAGTAGATAGAAAGCTTTACCCGCTAAGCAGAACTAGACGGTATTCCAGATTTGGTATCCTAGGTTAAGTCGTCGAAGTCTTTTAGCCGTCCTAGGCGTTTAGTCGATTAATATAGAACTACTTCGACCTCTATACGTTTAGTTAATACCGTTTTCGTTCTACAAACTTTACCTTATCGACCGGTCGCAAAGCTATTATATAGTGCCTTCTTCTAGACGTATAGCCAAGCACTATGTCTAGGCGGTATCGAAATGTCTACTATATTATATAGCTGTTAGTAAGAAGAACCAGATACATATAGATTAGAGACCTAAAGTAGCCTACTAAGAGAATACCGGCGACAAAAGAGTAGGGGGCATACCTGTATAGAAGATATAGAGGCAATCGTAGGATAATACTCGTAGATATTAGACGGATAATGATGCTAGATAGATAAGGGTAATAGACGAGGGTAATAGATAGGGTTAATAGATAGGGTTGATAGATAGGGTTGATAGATAGGGTTGATAGATAGGGTTGATAGATAGGGTTGATAGATGAGGTTGATAGATAAGGTTGATAGATAAGGTAGATAAGGGTAATAGATAAGGGTAATAGATAAGGTTGATAAGATCGATAGATTGATAAAGTAGATAGATAGATAGATAGATGGATTGATTGATAGATTGATTGATAAAGTAAACTAATAGATAGATAGATAGATAGATAAAGTAGATTGATAGGTAGATACGAGGCATACCTGACCTTTATAGGCTCCTGTATACGTTACTGCAGGAGTGCCCGTCTCTCGACCTGCCCGGGATATTAAGAACCCCTATCCAGACGAGGCCCTATAGACTAGAAACAATAGTAATACCGAAGTGTTGAAGACCTACTTTAGGCAGTATAATGTAGAAGAATAAAAGACATAGAATGCAAGGTAATGCTATCGAACCTAGAATACGCTAAGTTGTTGATACTATACTACCTAGGTAGGCACGCAGGTCTGAAGTACTAAAGTACTAAAGTGCTGAAGTACTAAAGTACTAAAGTGCTAAAGTGCTGAAGTGCTAAGTATCGGAAGCGCTATAGCTACTATACGGTGTACTATAACTAAATGAACTCAGTCGTATCTGTAGTAGGCTTTACTAACCTGATAGAACTAGCGTCGTTGATAGTCTTGACGGGGACTACATATATATGCCCGGTACTAATCGATAGAAGTCCGATTACAAGTATAGGACCAGTTTCTGCTAGAATTATTCGCTAAAAGCCTTAACCAAGAATAGCGTCGTTAACGGGTACTTGATTAGTACTCTGACTCTGTATACGTAAAGCCGTTATAAATAGGCGCTACTTGTTTTGGTACTTGTAGATAAAGATCTAATTAATACGGACTAAGCTCTAGTTGAAGCGGACAAAGTTACCGATCTTGTATATATATCGACGCTAAGAGAGTTTGTCGTAGAAGCCGAATTTCTTGCTCTATACGAAGGTTCCCTAGAATATAACGATATTAGGTATATTGTAATTACGGCTATACGTAGCGGTTAGTGCTTATGTAAATACAGGGTACTATATACCGACATTATTAGTTGTACGGGTTAGAAGCTTTATAGTCCTCTAGATATAGCTGGCCTAGATATATCCTATTACACTCGGGTTAGTATAGGTTCTATCTGCCTCGAGGCCTTCGAGTTTATCTTTATCTTCGTTACTAGCTTCCGTAAGGCTTATAACTTCAGAGCGCGGAAGCAGAGTTGAGAACAGCGATAGGTACTGTATATGTATCTCCTTAGCAAGAGTTGTAGTAAGGGAGTCGTTACTAGCAAAGGCACCTATAAGCAGGAATCGGAGGGTTTGTCTTAGGTTCTCCTTTAGAAGGAGATCCTTCTTAGAATTGCGGTAATTCGTACTAAAGATCTACTTCTTAAACTCTCGATACTTGTCTTTACCAATTAGTATATTAATATTAATAGGAAGCCTAAATACATCTGCAATTGCTAGGTAGTAGATAGTAATATATATATTAGGTTTCTTTATATCTGCGAGATATCCGTCGGCTTTCTTGTTCGCCTTAGTAGTTAGACTAGTCTCTATTGCAGATTGCTATAAAGGTGTTGCTGATTAAGAACGCTAGTCGAGATTAGGGCCAGGTATTACTAATTAAGAACGTCCCCTACCTGTACCCCTACTCCGGCGCCTATCCGCGAGCATCGAGGTTGAAAGAGCTAAGAGCAACTATTAGAGATTCGACCGGTATCCGTAAACAATAGTCTCTATCTTACTACGGTCGTAGAGGGTAACCGACGGGCTTATTAGTATAGAGTTGCTCCGGGTAGATACTGTATACTAGCTACAGATATAGCTAATAGGGTCTGCAATATAAGCAAGAGTAGTAAGTAGGGACTTGCGAACATACTTCTTTTATAACTATACTCGGAGTAGAATAGGTATAATACAAGACTACCGCGCATACTCAGATAGGTTATAGCTCTTAAAGTAATAGAGTAGACCTTATATACGTAGCCAACTTAGTAGAAAAGGGAATGTCCGGAGCAATACTATATACTCCTTTACTACGGCTAGTAAGAGTACTCCCTTAATCAATAGGCTGTAGAGCATCCTAGAAAGACTATTATACTCCGAGTAGGCTAGGTCTCTAGGCCGAGTAACGATAAGATTAGATGCAGGCGATATCCTCTCCTATAGAGCTATAGTATCTAGGCTTAGATCAATCCCCTATATTATACTATACTTATCTCGAGCTTTCTGTATTGTACGCCGAGCTATATCCTAACGTATATAGATCGCGGTGTTATAGTATCTTCCCTTAACGAAGGTATCGTAGGCAAGATTACTACGGTCGTTAACGTAAATATAGTACATCCGGCATCCGAGATTGGCTTTCTAAGTCTTTATTCTAGAGTTCTTCTATTACTAGGGTATATCGCCGATGTATACAAACGTAAAGGCAATAAGTAGTACTTTCTCGCCGTCTTCTACTATCTCGATTTCTATACCCTTGTCGAGAGCTGTAAGTCCCTTGTCGCTAATAGCATTTACTACAGCCGCAAAGTTCGATCTATAGGGTCCTAGGGTAATAGGAAACACATTCGTCCTACGAGCCCGCTTATAGAAGCTTATTCCGGCTAAGATACAATAGAATCCTATTAACGACCGGTATACGTTACGGTATAGGCCGAAACCATTAATAAATAGAAGGAATAGAAGCGAGATTGTTCGGCGGCTACTTGCGTTACAGTTGTTAAGGGTCTCTAAGTATAGCCGGCTATAGTACTAGATCTCGAGTTTACCTGTAATAGGGTTACTAAGGCAGATTGGTATAATAAACGTAGCTCTATTGGATCGATTGTCGATAATACGACGAATTACGAAGCCGTCTCTAGAGTAGTAGTCTAGTAGAGGAGTCTCTAGCTTATCGTTTTCGAATATATAGTCGAGGAAGAAGTTGTCCAAGCGGATACCGATATATAACTTATAGCAGAAGTATACCTTATTCTATAATAGTACTATTTCATTTACTAGGAGCGGAGGGACAAACTTATATTAGATATTATTCGGACTAAATACCTCTTAAATTTGAAGTACTAGTATCCTAGGTTAGTACTAAGAACCAGTACGATAATCTATACCAACCGATAGTACTCTACTAATATAATAGGTACTATCTATTAAGTAGGCTTTCTAATAGGTAGCGTCGCTACTATACTTGAAAGTAACGAAGTCTAATAGGAAGATTGGGCTACTATCGGTAAAATAGGCGAAGTTACTAGAGGTTGATCGGATTGATAACCTCTATTAAAGAGACTTCTAGTACTCGTCCTCGTAGTAAGAATCGTAAAACTAGCCAAATCCAGTATAGATCTCGATATTTGAATTAATAATAGTACTAAAAGTATTAACTATATTAAACATAATGAGATCCTCTTCCGTCTTATTAGTAGAATCAGACTGTTGTTCAGCGCGGAGAGATATCTTCTATAAGTATATCCTAAGTAATAGAAGGTAAGATTTGGCCTGTTTCTTAAGAGTTAATACGTATATTAGAAGGTTAGGCAGCTTATCTTGCATCTTACGCATCCGCAGTACCTTAAGCAGACTCCTATATTAGGTACGTAAGATACCTACTTCCTCGTACTACAGGCCGAGGGCTATTCTGAATCGTAGAGGTAGATTCGGATTAGTAGAGCGTTTGTAAGGGATAGTATCTAGCTTATTACTTTCGCGTAGGACTTCTTTAGTTATTACCGGGTCAAAGTACTATATAGGGATTGTAGTAAGGTTATCGTCCTCGACTAGCGGCTTAGTATACTAATCTGTCTACTAGAGTTCCTAAAGGTCCAAATCAACTAGTAGGATAGAGACATTATCTATGTAGAGCTCCAAAGCGTCGATTAGGTTATTAATATTAGCAATAGGAGCATCTAGCTTAGCAAGCTTAGTAGTAGTAAGTATCCGCTCTATCTCTTGCTCTATCTCTTACTCTGTCTCTTGCTCTGTCTCTTGCTCTAGCCCTTCTTTAACCGTAATACTAATGTCTTCTTCGCCGTTGTCGTCTATAAATGCGTCTTGCTTATATCCTTAGTACTCGGGGCGCTAGTAACTAAACCGTCCCTTAGGGACTTCGGTAGCTTGCCGTCTGCTCATCTTAGTAGGAATAGTAGAGAGGTAGTAGCGGAGAGATAGTAGCGTAGATATTGTAGCGGAGAGGTTGGAACAGCGGAGAGGTAGTAGCGGAGAGGTAGTAGTAGAAAGGTAAAGTAACGGTTTTCGAGACGGAAAGTGCGTATCGCGTATCGCGTGTCGCGTTCGTACGTTAAGCGCGCGCAATTTACGAGCGCATGTAATATCGCGGCGCACGTTCTAGCTACTAGTAACAAACACTCCCTATTCCGCTTACCAACTTTTCCTTACCAACTTTTCCTTACCAACTTTTTCTTACCAACTTTTTCTTACCAACCTTTTCTTACTAACATTCTCTTACAACATCCTTATAAGCCCTATTATATTAAGACTACCAACGCAATGCCGCTAGGTAGAAAGCGTAGCGAGCCCGCCGGCGGCGACGCTTCTCGTAGTAGTACTAACACTCCTACTAACCCGGCTGGTCGTAGTACTCCTAGTCGCCGTAGTGGCCGTAGTAGTAGTAGTAGTACTACACCTAGTCGCAGTACCCCTCGCGCAGGCGCTAGTAATCGCCTAGGTGCTAGTATTAGGCGTAGCAACACTCCTAGAGGAGGTAAGTAACCTGAAAGCACGATAAGAAACTTACTAATTGTTACTTTAGGTTCCTAGAACACTTCGGGTTCCTAGAACCTATCTACCTACCCCGACCTAACGCTATATAATCAGAATCTATACCCGTCGCTCGATCCAAACTTGTTTATACGTAGGGCCGGCTCTACTAGTATAGGCACCTCGCCGTAGCTTCAGCGCGTTAGCAATTAGCGTAGCCCAACTAATACGCGCGCGCCTACTAATCGCTATCTAAGTCGTCCTCCTATTACGTTCGCGCCCTAGTTAGGTCAAGTAAGCCTAGGTCAAGCTAGCCTAGGTCAAGCTAGCCTAGGTTAAGCTAGCCTAGGTCAAGCTAGCCTAGCTCTAGCTACTAACAATACCTTTCCAATCGATACTACTAAGCGCTAGGAGTTGCGCTAGCTGATGAAAGACGGCAAGAAGCTACCCTCTAAGGGCAAGATAAAGCCCTTTTCCGTATACAGCCCTCTACTTACCCTAGAAGAGAAGAAATCCTTCTTAAGTAAGCTCGATCGCGCTATCCGCTAGAATACTCTTCTTACCTACTCGAATCTGAACCTACCTAATATTATTGAGTTTGTCTATAGTAATCGTATTGAAGTAAATACCTCCGACTACCTCTCTGCCCGTACTAAGATACAGGAGAATTACCGTACCTACAAGTCTAAGACCTACTCTTAACTTAAGCTCTTTATCTTAACCTTGACTGCTTAGGATCGGTTACTCCTCGAGATTAGTAACGACTCGTTTTTCTCGAAGGTTAAAGGCCTATTTTCCTCCGAGAATTACTTCAATATCTTCTACTTTATAAAGAACTATCTTAATATTAATAGTAGTACTGATCTAGGTAAGTAGTACTTGAAGAATATCTTTACTAACTTGGCTGTCCGCGTACGTACCTAGATAAAGAATAGCGAGACGCAGGATAACTAGGAGAAGGTACTAGAATTCTTCGATAAGGTCGTACTATTAGAGGACTATAACACCGTCGATATTACGGACTTCTAGTAGCTAAGTAAGACATTTCGTAGCTAGAAGGTTTTGAAGAAGCGTAATTTTGCCGCAACCTAGAAATTCTACCGTTAGACAGGACCTCTACCTAAGAAGCAATAGTTAGTAGTCCTAGAGACCGACTATCGTACTAGTAATAAGCAGTACATCGATGACAACGAGGATATAGAGGATTCGTTTATCGACGATAAGGGCAACCTCGTCGATCGTAAGAGTAGCTTCATTATTGACCCGACGACCGGTTATCTTATCGACGAAGATAGCGTCCTCGTCGATAGAGAGACATGCGATCCTATCGAAGAGGAGGATCTAGAGACCGGTTACTTTAGCGGGTTGGATAGCACCAACGATATACTATACAGTGCCGGTACATGTCGCCGCTTCCGCGATACCCGTATAACTCCTACTCCTACTACCTTCCGCTATCGTAGTACTACGGCTATCCGCAACACTAACGTTAATACTAGCTTGTACAACCTCGACCTACGCAATTTTACTAAGAGCATACTAGTAGACGAGACTATTATCTAGGGCGGTAGTAAGGAAGAGTATAGCGAAGAGTCTTATTATAAGGAGTCTTACGAGGGGTCCTAGGAGGAGTCCTAGGAGACTATAGGTCGCTTCGATCATATAGAGTAATAGAGTAATAGAGCGGTAGAGTAATAGAGCGGTAGAGTAATAGAGCGGTAGAGTAATAGAGCGGTAGAGTAATAGAGCGGTAGAGTAATAGAGCGGTAGAGTAATAGAGCGGTAGAGTAATAGAGCGATAGAGCGATAGAGCGGTAGACACCTGCACTCCTCCGTAATAGAGTGATCGAGCGGTAGACACATAGAGCGATAGAGCGATAGAGCGGTAGACACCTGCACTCCTCCGTAATAGAGTAATCGAGTAGTAGACATATGTACTCCTCCTAAGCTTACCTAAGTCTTAACTATACCTAACTAGGTAACTGATAAGATAGACGATAATGACTAGTGCCTGAGACCTTAGGTACCTAGACCGAAATAATGGAAGTCGTTCGACTATTACTTAGTAGGGGGGACGCTAGTCTTATATACCTACGGAGATGAAGGTGTTTCCTATATATACAGTATATATATCGCTAAGATCCGGACACATTCGGAGAAAAGCACCTACTATACCCGTAAACTACGTGCTTACAGTATTATACGGTATGAATGCCGTAATGCCTACGTAGTATATATAGCATAAGATAACATACTTACAACTAACACGTGTATATCTTAACATAGTGTGAACACGGGTATGCTATATTGATACGCAAATTCTTTTGATACGGTAATTAAGATAACATAGTGTCGATTTCAACACGTAACGCACTTGATTACAGTACTAACATAATATTTACAATATATATGCTATTGACACGATATTGGCTATTCCTAGGACTCCGGTAAGGTAGCTATACTATATAGTATATAGATCTAGTTAGCCTATTAGGAGATCCCTAAAAGGGTATATAATCCTATTAATAGGGCCTAAGTATAGTACCTAAAGAGGGTAACTAGAGCCTATAAGTCTACCCCTATTAGGGTAGTAGAGATAGAAATAGGGTCCCTACTAGTCTACTAATACCTCTAGGGAATAAGGTACTAGTATACCTATAAGACATCCCTATACCCTATATAAGAAACTATCTAGAAAGCCTTAAATAAGATTAGAACCTAATATATAAGGAGGAAGAGGCTAGATAGGCCCTATAGAACCCTATAGAAACAATTAAACCTTACTAAAGGTATATAGCTTATAAACCAGATTTATAAAGAAGAGGCTAAATAAGAGGAAGTAAAGGAAGTAAAGGGATACCCCTCTAGGTTATAGTAAAGAAAGAAGAAGAAGTAGAGCCCTACTAAATAAATAGCTAGAGTATTATAGAAGGAAGAATAGAATAAGACTACCCCTAGACTAGGAGTACTAAAGGTACTTACCTAATTTAGAAAGTATAACTCTAAGCTATATACTAGCCTAAAGAGGGTAGAAGCAAGTATTACTATCTAGATTAGGTCTAAGTATATTAGACTTAGGGCCTACTTATATTAGAGAAGAGTCCTAGGCTATAATAACAAGATATACCCCTATAGCTACCCTTCTTAGAACCCTAAGTAT
The DNA here is from genome assembly GCA_000291705.1 of Sphaerulina populicola P02.02b. Lineage (NCBI taxonomy): Eukaryota > Fungi > Ascomycota > Dothideomycetes > Mycosphaerellales > Mycosphaerellaceae > Sphaerulina > Sphaerulina populicola. The sequence continues at coordinate 20,776 of JH792600.1, read as the reverse complement.
ATACTACTATCCTACTTAGAATAGTCTAAAGGAAGGGTAGAGTAGAGAGTATAAGTATAGGATAGGAGCTATAAAGCTCTTATTAGTAATAGTAAAGATATCTAGAGGATTACAAAATAGATTATTAGGTAAGGCTTCCTAAAGTAGTACTTACTTACCTAGGATATAGAGGAATAGATAGAGTAGAAAGGAGGAAAGGAGAAGAGGAGGATAGAAGTAGGGTAGTAGATAAGGTAGTTAGAGGGTAACAACTATAATACTAGTATACCCTAGAGGAAGTAAAACTAGAAGCACTATAGGATATAAGCTTAGAGGAGAAGAAGGGGAGGTTTTTACCTAGTATAGGTTTCCTACCCTATCAACCTATATAGACACAGACCTATATAGGCCGAGTAGCACTACAATAGGCTAATAAAATATCTATCTATCTATATAGTCTTACTTTAAAGAGTACAATCTCTCCTTCTAGGTTAAGCTTATAAGTAAATACCTATTTAAGAGGAACCTTATAGCTAAGGTATTTATAAATGATTCTAAAGGTATTACGGGCTCTAAGCTTCTTAATCTTATAGAAGGCTACAAGGGTAAACTCCTTATAGTACTTATATTTCTTTATTTCCTTCTAGTTAGCTAGTAGAGGTAGGTAAGGAAGCTTAGGTTAGTTAGGCTAGTTCGGGGTTATTAATTCTTTTTCTATTAGTAGAGTATAGAGATAGAGAGATACTACTACTACTAATACTAGCTTATTATCTCTATAGTATAGAGTTTTAGGTAGAGTTAGATATCCTCTATTATAATTATTACTATTACCTCCCTTACCTAGAACTCCGGGTTAGGGATTAATAGAGAAGATAGGCATACTGTCTACTATATATAGATTATCTATTT
>JH792600.1:6013-19433 GCA_000291705.1 Sphaerulina populicola P02.02b | reverse complement strand
GTGTACGCGCGCGCGCGCGCGTAGGAAAATTGGTCGACACCGTACTACTACCGGGCAGGCCCGTAGGACATATTAGGGTAGAGGTAAGAAAGATAGGGCTTCTTACCTATAACTTTCTTAAATAGTATAGCCTAGTTAATCTTCTAGGTTAGAGTTCTATTAAGTAGGTAGACTACTATATCTATAATCTATAGCTAAAGGTTTAATAGAAGATTAGCTTCTACCCTAATAGTTCTTACTTTTGTAGTAATTGATTTTCTAGCTACCTTAGTAGCTCTATTCTAAGCTTAGGTATTAGGTATAGACCTAAGATAGGTAATACCTATATTAGTAATAGTCTTCTCTACCTACTTACTAATAGTAGACTTATTATTAGTCCTAAGGATAGTAGTCCTAGTATAGAAAGCTATTTAGGCTCGCTTTAGATAGTTAGTAATCTAAGAGATAGTATATAGTTTGGTTAGTATAGAATAGCCTATATAGTATAACTCGTTATTAAAGAAAAGATAGCTATAGAACTTATATATACCTAACTATATAGGTATAGAAGGGGATAATTTAATAAGATCCTATAAGCAAATAGCTAATAGTACCTACTTAGCTAATAATAATATCTCTCTATAAGTATCTTGTCTCCTAGAGACCTAGTTAGTAGACTTTGAGAGTAGATAGTTCTTATAAGTAATACTATTAATAATTAGTTTATTACCCTATAATAAGACAATTATTCTATTAGTTTAAGAAGGAAGTTCCTTAATAGCTTTAATAGATAGGTAGCCTAGTAGTCTATACTATTAGTTAGGTATAGCTTCTAAAGGTTTCCTAGGTTTAGAAGATAAGATAGCTACTACTATAGTAACTACTACTAATAATAATAAGGGTTAGGGAAGATATTCTACAATCTAGTAACCTATTTTATATAGAAACAGCTTATAGAAGTATAATTTCTAACTATACTTATCTCTAGAGATAAGTTTATTAGGGTAGTTAAACGTATTATAGTAGAGATTAATCTTGTTTAGCTTCTATAATAAGACAAGACTAGTAAAGAACTCGGGGATAAACCGGGCATTAGTAAGGTAGAGGTTAAGGTTATAGTTATTATTCTTTATAGATAGGTAGACAATAGCTTCTACTACTACTTTAGGTTAATAAATATAGTTTCTAGAAATCAACTAGTTATCCTTAGTAGTAGGGCGTAATTTAATGATTCTGCATCTTATAGATTCGTTAATAATATAGATATTAGCTCTACTATTAAGTATAACTGTATAGTTTATATTATCTTGCCTAAGGCTGGTAACTAATAGGTATAGGTAGGTAGAGAACCCTCCTATTACTAATACTACTACTATCCTAGTTAGCTTATCTAAGGTTAATAATTCAGACTTATTAGTTGATAGTATAGAAGTAGAAGTTAATAAGTAAGTAGACTTCTAGCGGGTGATTGATCTCTCTATATAGTCTTTGAACCGCTTGTCTAACTTTAGCTTCTTCTTAATTATATCCTTAGTCTCTTTCTTTAGCTTCTATATTACTAGTCTAGGGAAGTTAGGGTTAAGATAGAAACACTTATTATACTAGTACTTTCCTAAATAGGGGCAAAGTAGTTTGTCTCTTAGGGATAGGGATAATAATATAGAGGTTACTATAGCTATAGACCTACCTACTTTAGATTTGAAGTTAGTAGAGTCCTTAAACTAGAAGAATATCTCCTAGCTTTTAAGCTCCTTATCTAGATCCTCTAGTTGTAAATTAGTTATTTGTTCTATTATTAGTCCCCTCCTAAGTAAGTACTACCCTAGATAGAATAGTTCTATTACTTTAAGAAAAGCTAAGGTTAGCTTATATCCCGCTATTGTCTTAGACTCCTTCCTCCTATTACTCTACCTAATCTAGTCTTAGATAAAAGTCTTAATAGGCTTCCTATATAGTAGGAGAGAGAGAGTAACTATCTCCTACTTAAGTAATTCCTAGAGGGTAAGGTAGTTAGGTTTGAGCTAGTTATATAGAAGCTTAATAATACCTCTAATAGTTCTCTCTATTAGAGTTCTCTTAAGAAGGTTAGGAGAGAGTAACTTAGTAATTATTATCCTTAACTTTTTATATACTCTCTACTTTTCTACCTATAATTCCCTCTGAACCTTATATAGGGCTATTCTATTATCTATTATTAGTACTCTTAGTAGATTATTCTCTTCCTCTAATTTGGAACTATCTCTCTCTATTTCTAGGTTAATATTATTCTATATTCTCTTACTCTCTACTTGAATTCTAACCTACTAGTACTATATTAGCTAGTTATACTATAACTCTAACTTGACTAGAGAGACCTTAGTAGATTGCTAAGTGGCTATATCGTCGTCGTCGTCGTCGAATAGGTCGAGAATAGAATAGTATTAGTATTTAGAAGTAGTTAGAGAGAGTCTAGTTAGAAGTGAAGTCTAAGAGAGTAATACCTAAGGGTAACGTATTTCTCTCTAATTAGACTATTCGGATTCCGATAGTTCGATTTGATTAGATAGAGAGTATAGGGAAGAAGGGGAAAAGGTAGAAGTAGTAGGTAAGGAAAGGGGAGATTGATTTAGTATATAGAATAGGGAAAGTAATAGTTCTACTAGTATAGGTATAGCTAGTATAGTCGGTACGGGTATATTCGATTGCTCTCGTCGTACTCGTAATCGTATGTTTATATAGTTAGTATAAATCAACGGTTGATTCGTCCGTATATAGTTAATAGAATAGTTAATAAATTAGTTGGATTCCGGGCTTATAACTGTTTCAATAAAGTATACGAATCACGATTAGTAAGCAATACGGGCAAAGCGGGGAAGGTAAAGCATAGATTGATTAATATAGAAAAGGGTAAAAAAGGGTAATAATCAATAGAGGTAAATAGTCGCTTGATTCTTCTATTAATAGGGGGGAGTTAACACTCCTTATATACTATAAATTACTAAAAACAACTGCCTTAGAGCAATATCAAAATAGCTCACCGGAGTAGCCTATATCCGAGATATATAGGTTATAGGGCAGGGGTATTCTTGGCCTTATTTCAATACCGTCCGCTAGCGAATTTCGACGTACCTAGGTATATATGTACGTAGGAGGAAATCTACCTACCTACCTAGGTAAGGTAGGTAAGGTAAGGTAGACTTACTCTTTCTTTCTTTTCTGCGTAAAAAGATACGGTTAGGTAGGTATGTAGGTAAGAAAGAAACTGTTTCGATAAGGTAGGTACCTAAGAGCGCCGAGCGTATTAGGGGGGTCCTCTCTACCTTACATACATACATTACATACATACATACATACATACATACATACATACATACATACATACATAGTTAGGTGAGTAGGTGATTAGGTGATTAGGTGATTAGGTGAGTAGGTGATTAACGACCTATGTAGAGGCTCGATCGAACCCGAACCCGAATCAATCAGGTTTCTTATCTTATCTTTTACGTACGTACCGTAGAAGAGTCCACATGTAGTTTTTCCTGCGTACATGTAATACGTACGTCGATTTTTCGACTGGCAGATATTCTCTTTTTTTGGGGGGGCTTCCTATGTAGGAGGAAACAACAACAACAACTTGGTTAGGTAGGTAGGACGAAAGCGATGTTCAAGGAGGGAGTCCCTGTACAATATATATATATATATATATATATTGTACTTATGCTTCTTAAAAAACACTCTTCAACTTTTCAACTTTCAACTTTCAACTTTCAACTTTCAACTTTCAACTTTCACTGATACTTTTCACTTATACTGATTGGATTCTCTAGGTATGCTACCGTTTCGCACTGTTGGTTGTATATTTTAAAAAAAGTTCCTTTCCCTTCCATTCCCTTCCATTCCCACCCGAGGAGGTGACTGGCTACTTACCTACCTTTTCGGATCGGAATCAAACCCCTTCCCACCACCACCACCACCAGTAGCGACGACGACCTTTTCTTTGCGAGGCAGTGTCCCATTTCGTAACGTTCCGTTTCCATGTCCATGTCCATTGCCCTTTCCATTCCCAATCCCAATCCCAATCCCAATCCCATTCCCATTGCCCTTGTCCCCCGTCGCACCGATACTGTGGCGATCAAAACTGGTCCGTTTCTGATTTGATCCACTCAACGTGTCTTCGTCACTATCCTCCGCCAAATCCCCCAACGCGTTGGCTTCAATGTCGTATGTATGCAATAGATGTTGTGGCGGTGGTGGTGGTTGTTGTTGTTGTTGTTCACCTCCTCTTGTCATGTGATTGGTCGCCGGCGCAGAATGGACCGCAGCCGCTCCGTAGTCGGCGCTGGAGCGAGATCGCGGAGATCGGAGACTCCAGCTGTTACTCCTTCGATGATGAAGTTCGCCGCTTCTGCGACTTTGCATGCTCAAGCGGGTTTGCAGGCCTGCGAGCCCATCGGTGGGAATGCCGTCAATGTCGTGGTATTGGCCACGGCCGTCGCGGGCGGATTTGATGCCTGCGTTCATTCCGTCGGGGTCTTCGCGAGAGAGGTTGAGCAGGTAGACGCCGGTGAAGATGGTAAGAAAGCCGCAGAGGAGGGAGATGGTATTGACGGCGTCAGCGGTATTGAAGCCTCGGAACATGATGAAGGAGGCTGTGAGAGTGCAGGTTGTGAAGGTTACATAGTACAGTGGGTTAACACTAGTACATATCATGGTCAAGTCAGCATCTGGAGCCAGCCGATTGTGCACAGTGCTGAGCAGGGAAAAGGAACGTACATATTGGTGCTGTAGGTCGCCAGCGCCTTGTTGAAGTAATTCATCTGCGTGAGAATGCAGACTACGACCACAATCGCAAAGACGTATGTGGAAGGGTGGGTGAACTGATTGTTGCCGCCGAGGGTGAGCTTGAGCGCAATGCCAAAGCCTTTGATCGCCATGATCGATATGGATCCCACTGTCGAGCAGATGCTGATGTACACCATGGGGTTCTTCTTCCCGTATATGGGAGCAATCTTGTATATCATGACCAGCGCGAATATCAACACGATTGTGCAGTACGTCAGGAAACCTGCGAAGAACATGGGTGGTCAGCACGTTGCTCTCTTGGACTCCTCTTTCTCACACACACTCTTTCTCACACACTCTTTCTCACACACTCTTTCTCACACGCTCTTTCTCACACACACTCTATCTCTATCTCTCTCTCTTCCTCTCGCACACACACTCTATCTATCTCTCTCTCTCTCTCTCTCTCTCTCTCTTCCTCTCTCTCTCCCACTCCGCGAAGCTCAACGTACCCAATTGCATGGCATAATGTAGCAGCTCGTCAATATTGTTCAACTCTTGGTCGGGCGGCGCATGCAACACAATCACCACACTCCCAATCAGACAAATCGCACAACCGACCCTCCCCAGCACTCCTAATCTTTCATCCAGGAAATAACTCCCCAACACCGATCCAATCAACACGCTCAGCGCGCCCAAAGGAGTCACCAGAATCGCCGGCGCAAAGGCATATGCGGAAAAGTTGCAAATCTCTCCAATGACCATGGTAATAATACCTCCCCACCAGATGGGGTTTTTCAAATATGCGAATCCGTCGCCTTCGAACCCATTTTGTTGCGCAGCAGCATTCAGTCCCTTTTTCGTAATGACAAACGATGCGCCGATGCCGAGCGTAGAGGTCACGGCCAGGGACAAGCCGATGTACTTGTCTTCTATCATGACGGGCGTGTGATTGGTCGTGTTGATGAAATCGAGTAGCAATATGAGATGTCCAGAGCGGGCGCCGTGCCCGTGCGCTGGTGGTCCGTCAGGCCTAGAGGGCAAAGGATGTGTAAGGTAGGAGAGCAGAATGGAAGGCAGAGGAGCGATTATTGCGGCGTCATGGTCCGGTGATTAGTTGGTCGTGGAAATCGTAGATGGTCGTGCGTGCGTGCGTGCGGGCGGGCGGGCAGCAGGCGGGCAGCAGGCGGGCAGCAGGCGGGCGGCAGGCGGGCGGGCGGGCGATGCGTGCGATGCGTCTGGTCGTGGTCGTGGTCGTGGTCGTGATTGCGGTCGTGGTCGTGGTCGGCGTAGGGAGAGGAGATGTGGCCGTTAGCGATGCGAGGTTGGCAACGGGGAGCAGAGGGTCGCAGTTCCAGCGGGTTGGTGTCGGGTCCTGCCGCCTGTGAAGAAGCTTAGAAGAGCTGTTCCTGTTCCTGAGTACCACGTCGTAAGCCCCATCAAGTGTAGCTCCGGGGAGGCGGGGGAGAGGGTGGTGGTGGTGGTGGTGGTGATGGTGATGGTGGTGGCGGCGGCGGCGGTGGTGATGGTGGTGGTGGTGGTGGTGGTGGGTAGAGGTGGTAGTGGTGGTAGTGGTGTAGTAGTTAGTAGTACCTACTAGTGGAGGTAGTAGTGAGGTCCAGTGTCTGTCGGCGATTTCGAGGCCTCGTCACCGGACACTGACAGTCCCACTGCGAGACAACTGGGGTCCCTGGAAGGCCAGCCATGTTGCCATGTTGCCCCGGTGCCTTAGTAGGTACGAACTTCAAACTTCACGCGTGGGAGCGCTGCTATTTCTGGCTTTAGCTTCAAACTCATCCGCTTGTGCAAAGCCGGTCGCAAGCCGCCGACCTGTCACATTACGCCGAATTCGGCTTTGCACATGTATAACCACAGTATACGTGGTGCGTGTGCGTGTGCGTCTTATACAGCAGGGAGCTAGGAGCTACCTCAGGAGTGTATTACAATGTTTCTGATTTCACTACGACTACTACCTAGGTGTAATGCCATTATTACCATGAATCATTCCTCATCATCATTCATTCGCTTGAACGCTTTTGGCCTCTTCTTCTCCTTCGAACATGGCGGCTTTTTCTATCCCATTCATGCATTTAATCATCGTACAAGTCAATGTCGCCGTCGGCGCCATTCGTCAATTCTTGCACGGCATCTTCCTCGTCATCCCACATCTCTTCATCCTCAGACATGTCGCTTTCGCCATGGTTGGGAATCACCACGATATGACCATCTTCGAGCTCCACTCGAGCAGTCTCGCCGTCCCTGATGGATCCCCTCAGTATGAGCACCGCCATGCGATTGAGCACTTCCTTCTCAATCAGCCGTGCCAGTGGGCGGGCGCCATACGCAGGTGAGTACCCAGCGGCACCCAGGTAGTCTTTGACCTCGTCGGAGAGATCGATGCGGACGTTGCGACCATTTCCTTGCAAGCGCTTCTGGATTTCTTGCAGCCGCACATCGACAATCTTGCGGATCTCTCTCTTAGTGAGACGATTGAAAATGACGATGCTGGAAATGCGATTGAGAAACTCTGGCAGGAAGTAGTTTCGCAGTGCACTCATGACGAGTTCCTTGGTGGTGGGGTCAATCTTGCCGTCAGATGCATTGGGTCGTGCCAGGTATTCAGCGCCCAAGTTCGATGTCATGACGACGATGCAGTTCTTCGCGTCAATAATACGACCTTGGCCGTCAGTGATGCGACCATCGTCCATGAGTTGGAGCAAGACGGTAAGGACTTCCTTCGCTGCCTTCTCCACCTCGTCGAAGAGCAGGATGCTGAATGGTCTGCGACGGAGAGCTTCGGTGAGCTGACCTCCCGCGTCGTGGCCGACGTATCCTGGAGGAGCACCAATCATACGTGATAGCGAGTGTCGCTCCTGGTACTCGGACATGTCGAAGCGGATTAATGACTTGGGATCGTCGAAGAGAAACTCGGCAAGCGCCTTAGTGAGCAGCGTCTTACCGGTTCCAGAAGGACCACAGAACAAGAATGACGGAGGTTGGCCAGGATTGGCGAGCCCAGATCGTTGAAGTCGGATCGCGTTGGCGACAGATGTGACAGCCTCCTTCTGACCAACGACCTGCTCTCCCAGAACTTTCTCCATGTGTAGAAGCTTCTCCTTCTCAGTAGTTCGTAGCCTGGTGACTGGAATTCCGGTCCAGCGCGCAACAATCTCGTTGATTTGATCGGGTCCAACTGCGTCTGCGACAAGAGCATTGGTGTCGCCGGCAGCGCCACGGCGTGCAGCTTCTTGCTCCTCTGCGTGCTTTTTCTGGACTTCGAGCTCGCGAATGCGCTTCTCGGTATCTGGGATGGCATAAAACTTGATGTCAGATGCTCCTGCCAAATCTCGTGTACGCTCCGCTTCTTCCAGTTTGTTGCGAAGCGAGTCAAGCTTGATCTTCTGCTCTTGAATCTCCTTCGACCGGGTCTTCTCGCGGTCGTACATTTCACGCAGTGGCTTCAGCTCTTCTTCAATATTGGCCTTCTCAGCTCGAGCCTCTCCCAAGCGCGATTGGGATGCCTCGTCCTTTTCGCGATCGAGAGCATGAATCTCGATTTCGAGTTGTCGCAATTTACGCTCCATGTTATCAAGGACTTCTGGCTGTGACTCTCGCTCCACACGAACGGCAGCTGCAGCCTCGTCGACCAGATCGACAGCCGAGTCCGGCAGTCGGCGCTGGGTGAGATAGCGTGCGGCGAGTGTGGCGGCAGCAATGATGGCGCCGTCCTGGATCGTGACACCATGGTGCACCTCGTACTTCTCCTTGAGGCCACGAAGGATGGACACAGTCTCCGAGACGGAAGGCTCTTTGACCAAGACCTGCTGGAAACGTCGCTCGAATGCTTGGTCCTTTTCGATATACTTGCGATATTCCGCAAGCGTGGTTGCACCTATGCAGTGCAATTGACCACGAGCAAGCATGGGCTTCAGCAAGTTGGCTGCGTCCATGCCGCCCTCGCCTGAGCTTCCGGCACCCATTAACAAATGGATCTCATCCACGAAGAGCACAATCATCTCTTTGCTGTCTTCAATTTCCTTTAGGACACCCTTCATGCGCTCTTCAAACTCGCCTCGGTACTTAGACCCAGCGACGAGTGCGCCGACATCAAGGGACAGTAGCTTGCAAGCCGCAAGTGATTGCGGCACATCTGCGTCAACAATCCGGCGTGCCAGACCCTCGACTACAGTCGTCTTGCCGACACCAGGCTCACCAATCAAGACAGGATTGTTCTTCGTCCGTCTCGACAGAATTCTGACGACTCGCCTGATCTCCTCTTCCCGGCCAATGACAGGATCGATCTTGCCATCCCGTGCCATTGCGGTCATGTCGATAGTGAATTTCTTGAGGTTCTCATTCTCCTGCTCGGTATCCGCCGTCTTGCTATCGACTCTTTTCGTACCTCTGATTTGTTGAATAGCTTGATCAATCAGCTTCGAGTTTGGTATGTTGGCTTCGGCTAGACATTTCTGGATGTTGGTGTCTTGTACGAGGCACTGTATCAGATGGTCGACTGCAATGTATGAGTCTTTTTGCGTCTTCGATAGATCGTTTGCGTTTCGGAGGACTTTCGAGAATGATGGTGCCACACTGATGTTCTCTGGGGGAGGGTCCTGTGATGGCACGCGTACGAGGGACTTTTTCAAAGCACGCTCCGCTAGTTGAGGGTCCCCGTGTGCTCGCTCAATCACCTGCTTGAAGAGCGGCGCTGAGCTTGCAGCATGTGAGGCATGTGAGTTGTTGGTCTGTTGGTCCTTTGACTGGTCTGGCTGTGGGTCGATGAGTGCGACTGCCAGATGCACCGGCATGAGCTGTGAATGTTGGTATTGCGTGGCTAAGTCTTGTGCTTCTGCCAATGCTTGGGTCGCACGGTCCGTGAAGGACATGTTGCCCGCCATGTTTGTGGTATGGTTGTGAACAGTAGTAGTAGTAGTAGGAGTAGGAGTAGGAGTAGTAGGAGTAGTAGTAGAAGTAGTAGAAAAGTGTGATTATAACAGTGAAGCAAGCAGTACGACGATATCAGGTCTGGCTCTGTGTAGCGAGCACTCACTGTGACGTTCTGTTGTCGCGATTGAATGGTTGTCTGGTGTACAAACTGGATGCAGTGGTTCTGAGTGAAACGACGATGAGCTTGAAGAAGACCTTTATATGTGTCTGGTGGTAGAAGCTTCGAAACACGCTGTGACTCTCGAGGCCGTCGTTGCTCGGCCTGTGGAGATGGGAGATGCTGCTAGACAGTGCTAGTAGATTCGCGCCCAACAAGGAAGTCACTAGAAGCTTCGAACGTCACTCGTCACTGACACTGACTCGCAGTCACGTGCACGCTGAAGCCTACCTCCTTAGTTCTACGGGAACAACAGAACCACTTCTCACGCCACGACGAGTGAGGTGGTCGACCGCGAGGCTTGATTCGTGGTGACGATATATGAAAGAGGGTCGTGAGGTCAAGCCAATAAGTTTCATCATAGGCCAGCCAGCTCGTGTTGCTACAGGTACTCCCCAGGGTTTCATTTCCATCCTTCATACCTCAACGTGTGCGTCTCTACCCTTACTGCAGCCGACTCAGGCTTGCCATCTACAAAATGTACACACTGTCCCACTCACTCTGCTACTGTATCGCTGCTGGTCATCCAGTGACCCGCTTCCTCGTGCTCTATCATCCCATCACTCCGTCCGCCATTCTCCCCATCCGAGGCGTACTTGTCACGAGACCAGCCTTCCTTTTCTGCTCACATCCGGACACCAGTTGTTCATTGGTTGCATAGAGCATATCAGGTCGTATGTCCTGGTGAGGATTCATTCTCAATAAAGCCATCATCGAGCTTCTACCTTGTTGGCCCCGCCCCAGGCTTGCATTACCGGCTGGCAGTGGCATCCAACGGAGCTGCATGTAACGCAGGTTTGGCGTGCTGCCCCAGTGTCCCTTCCTTTTTCTTCCTCAGCGCTTCCATGACCCATTCGCCCACCTCTCGATCCACAAACCCTCCTTCATCTGCCACCGGCTGACTCAATGCCTCTGAGCTCGGCTCTGGAATGTCCTCACCGGCCGCAGCGGCAGCCTCGGCGGCAGCCTCCGCATCTTCATCCTCTTCGGTAATGGTCGTTGGCTTCACCAACGGAGCAAGCCATGCATGCTGCAGGAGCATCGGGTAAGTGGGCCTGAGGTTGGGAATCTTGTGTAAACAGCCTGCTACAAAGTCTCGTGCAGCTTCGGAAAATGTATCGGCAGGAAGATCAGGTGGTTCGCCGTCAACAATAGCCTAGGTACACAATGAATGTCAGTCATGTTCCATCATATTTGGGGGGCTTAGGGCGCGCGCTTACGGCAAGTTGCGAGAAAATGTTGTCATAGGTTTCGGGGGGATAAGGATATCTTCCCAGTGCACATTCGATGATGGTCAGGCCAAGGGACCAAATGTCGGATTGCACACTGTAAGTTCCCACAGCGCCGCCAGGGGCACCACCTCCACCACTCGAAATCCGCTCCGGGGCCATGTATGATTGACAGCCAATGTTCGTCTTGGCTATGCTTGCCACCAAGTTCCCTGACACACCAAAATCACACACCTTGATTTGTCCCCGTGTGTTCATGAGAATATTCGTGGGTTTCACATCTCGATGGATAATATTGTGTTCTTCCTTCAGTGACTTGAGCCCCAGCGTCGTGCAATAGGTGATCTTCCTCAAGACGCCCTCGGGCACACCGTCTCCATATATCTTGTCACAACTCCCACCATCCATAAACTCCATGCAGATGTATACAGCACCTTCCTGGAAGAAGGCACCATAGAAGTCGACAATGTATGGAGACACGCATCGATGAAGAATGTCAAGCTCCATGATAATAGACTGGAATTTGGCATCGTCCAATTCCAGTCGCATCTCCTTCATGGCCATCACGATGCCTGTGGTACCGCCTCGTCCGGGTGCCTGCTGTGAAGTGGGCATGGTAGGAGACGAGGGCGATTGCTCTCCGTCGGCGTTCGGTCCGCGTGCTTTGTTTCCTGCCAGGCCCTGACCTGTCTTTCTGAATTTGGGCCGGGAATGTCTCACTTTGTATACTGTGCCGTAGTTGCCCTTTCCCAGCTCGTCTAGAGTGTCCACTTCATCCAGACTTATGCTGAAACTCTTGCCAGAAGTAAAGTCTATGCCACCACCATGCACAGTCGCCTTGTTCTTGAAGATCAACGCACCCGTCTTGGTGTCGATCATGTCCGCGTACTTGTCCATTGCAGTCTCCTGCTTCTTCGGCTCCTGGTCGGAGGCGTTACCGTTGGGATCTCCACCGCCCATACTAGTGAGCGTCATTCCTGCTGGCTTTTTCCTGCCACTTGGTGCAGCTGAGCCTGGAAGAGCGCCTGGCATTTTCATCCCTCGCCTCTCTGCCATGGACATAGGCTTAGTACTTCCTGGAACTGCAGGCGAGGAGTGCATCGGCGTTGGTGTGGGCCTATTCATCCCGGGAGGAAGCTTGAAATTTGAAGGAAATCCTCCTCCTCCTCCTCCTCCAGCGCTACCACTAGGTGCAGGTGGCCCAGCACCCAGCGGATTGCGGTTCGGCAGAGGTGAAGCAGGCCCTGATCTTGCCAGCGAGAAAGCCTTCAGGCGAGCAGCAATATCGGGGTTCATGGTTGGGGGGTTTCCTCTAGCAAACGTGGCGCCTGTCGGCCTCCGTGCTGCATCTAATTGACCCCGCGATGTCGAAGAGGCCGTTATGCCTGCCATGCTGGGAGGAAGACTGGTATCGGATACCATTCGTTGTATGGGAGGAGAGACTGGCGGAAGGTCCGGATTCTCGAGCGGCGACGGAAGCTCATCGGGTGAAGTAGGCAGCGAGTCGGGTGGTGACTTGGGGTCTGCGGACATGGTGAATGAAGGAAGGTAGGCGGCCTGATGGCCGATCGTGCTTGTGCGGCTCGTCTCAGGACGGGGGAGCAGTAGGAGGTGTTTCGCAGTATGTGATGAGCCTCAGGTATTTGGGAGGGTCTGGTCAGGTCACGGTCGGGCGGGAGGGAGTGGTGGTGTGGTGGTGTACAGAGGTTGTGATGGTGGTGGTGGCAGCACAATAGAAATCCAACAAGGTAATGGCGCGCGGTGGACAGTCGATACAGTAGGTAGGAGGAAGGTACAGTAGGTAGTGACGATCGAGGTTACCTCCAAGCCACATCCAGATTTGGCCTCGCAAACGGCAGTGCCTGCTCCGATGAGTCCGATATGGTCCTAGGAGGTAAGGTAATGTGCTAGCAGAATTGGCCGGGTGGAGGTAGGTGTATGCCCAGATGTAATGGATGTGCGACAGGCAGTCTGTTGGCCTGCGTCGTATGCTGAAGGACAGTTAGGTAGGTGGGGTGGTGGTGGTGGTGGTGGTATGTGTCGGTTTGCCGTGCAGAATCTGGTAAGACGCACAGTTGCGTACCTAGTACCTCCTACCAGGTAAGCCGCGGGTTCACGTGAAGACGTGGTAGGTCTACCGTCTACCGTCTACCGTCTACCGTCTGCCGTCTACCGTCTACCGTCGTTGCACCTCCTACGGTACCTCCTAACGTCGCTCGGCTCCAGGATGGTGTGGCTGACAACGTGCAGCGCGGAAGAGTACGACTACAGGGCAGGTAATGACAGAGGGAGAGAGACAGGAGAGAGAGAGAGAGAGAGAGAGAGAGAGAGAGAGAGAGAGAGACTA
>JH792599.1:10056-47197 GCA_000291705.1 Sphaerulina populicola P02.02b | reverse complement strand
GGGGGTGGCTCGAGTGGAGGTAAGGTAATTACAGCCCAGTGCCCACTTTTTCCTTTCTCTCCTCATCCTCCTCCTCCTCCTCCTCCTCCTCCTCCTCCTCCTCCTCCTCCTCCTCCTCCTCCTCCTCCTCCTCCTCCTCCTCTCATCTCACCCATCTCTTTTACATGATGTATCCTCCTCGCCAATACATCATGTAGGTACATACATGAGTCTGTCTGTCTGTTATTCGCTATATTAAATTATTAATGAATCATTAACATGGATTCTGCATTGACATATATAAGGGAAATTTCAAATATGCATTCCCACCGCACGGAGTGAGCCTCAGGCATCATCATGGTTGTTATTGCCAACCTGGGCATTACACAGCCTCTGCCTCCTAACCAGGGCATCACGCGTTTGACGCAGTGGTGGTGCATCACGTGCCATCTCTCCCGCGCAACCGTTGTCCCGCTTCCCGTCGGCTTCTCTCTTCCGCCCGTCGCCCGAAAGCCCCTCCCCTGCTCCCCACTTCAAGTCTTGGCTGTTGCACGCTGACTGCTGACTACAACCTCCTAGCCTCCTACGTCCTACGTCCTACCTCTACATAGCCTAGGTGTCTGACGGCTGACACCCAGAACCTTTTTTTCCAGACACCCAACCCACCAACCACCTGTAGGAGGTAGATGATTTCCGCTTTGCACGCCTCTCCCTATCATCATCACTACTCGGCAAGCATCGCATAAGGATTCGTGGCGAGCTTGGCATTTTCTTCTTCTCCTTCTTCTTTCGATCGTTTCTGATGATAATGCCTCTTTTTCAGCTTCTTCCGAGACGGCGTCTGCTTCTGGTTGTTCTGCTTCTCTTGGCCCTCGTCGCCAAGGATCAATACAAACATGGCCTCCACACCTTCCCGCCACTTCTTCTTAACCTCTCTCTCCCTGCTGCTGAAGAATGTGGAGATTCGGGGCAGACTTTGTAGGATGCCCCGTAGATTTGTGAAATCATCATCATCATCATCATCATCATCATCATTGACATGCCTAGCAGCAGTCACCGTAAGCAGCAGTTGTTGAAGCATGCGAAAGGAATAGTACGCAGCCTGATATTGAGCATCCAAGTGGACCATCTGCCATTTGCGTGCCTCGCACTCTTTAGTACTACCTGTACCTTCTTGGAGTACGACCTGCACCGCATCCTCGATGCTCGGCAACGTCAGACCTTCGTGGTGGTGAAGATGAGTGAGAACATGTTGCATCACAACAAATCGCCACGCATCTTCTTCTTCTTCCTGCTGCACCTTGATGCCCTTGATGCCCTTGATGCCCTTCACCGTCCTCAGCCCAGTCTCCAGCCCATCTTGCAAATAGGATGCCAGACGAGCCGATGTCGACATGATGATGCCATCCGCGCCGCCGCCGCCGCTCATGAGTTCGAGCAGCACGGCCGAAATTCGAGCGCCGCTGCGCCGATATTCCTGTATGTTGAAGTGGAAGTCATGTAGGCGAGGTAGATGTAGTAGAATCGAGTAAGCCAACACACGAGTCTCCTTACCCACATTCCACGCCGTCGACCTCGCAGGATCATCACAGATGAATGGAAGGTAAACTCTCAACGGCCCCGTCATCTCACCGCGAGCTTGCAACTGCACTTGATGCACCAGTTCCGATACTCTCGCATCTCGAGCCGCCAGAGAATTTTTCACATCCGCATTACTGCGCATCTCGGCAAGCTCCTGCACTTCCTTGCTACTAATATGGAACTGCTGCGCAAAATCCTTATAGTCTTCACGATCATCCAGAGTAGAATCTTGGGAAAGTCGTAAAGCTTGGTCCAAATTGCAGAAATGGTCGAGAGACATGAAAAACGCAGGCTTGATCAAACTCGACAGATGATGACACTTTTCTCGCCTGAGAATCTCTGCGGGACGATACTCGTCTCCTTGAAGAATCGTCGTCGTCGTCGTCGTCTCTCCCACTTCTATGACTGTGAGATTGCGAAACGGGACAATTCTTGTTTGTGCGCCAGCTTCGAAGACTATAAGATCTGAATCATCGGAAAATATCGTCATCGTGGGCGGCGACGGCGCTGCTTTCTGCACGCCACTAGATGCTGCTGCTGCTGCTGCTGCTGCTTCTACTACTGCTGCAGCTTCTGCCGCAACAACGCAAAACGGATCTGCCTCCCCCGGCACGACAAACGTGACATTTGCGTATTTAGACCGCAGCAGCTCCTCCACCACCGCAAAGACCAAAAAGGGAGGTGGAGGTAGAGACGATGAGCTCGAGCCGCCGCCCAACGATTGCTTCTTGAATGCGTGTAGTCGTGCAATATAATTCTGTAACCGATCGATTCGGACGTCCTTTTTGGATGCGGGGAGAGCGCCGTCGAAGAGGATGGAGTCTCTATCACAACCGTGTCAGATATACATATTACAGGTTAATGGAAGGTATACATCCATTATCATCTTCTCTTCTTTTTTTAGGTACATACATCCGAAACCCATAACCCTGGAGTTGATCCAGCCACTTGATCGTCGCGTGAACACAATCCCTATAGGTAATCATGGTAGATGAGGACGAGGACGAGGAATCTTCACACAGTCCATAGTAAATGTAATGCGCCAGACCCGGTCCATCAATGATTGCAACTCCCCGTCCTTCATCATCATCATCATCATCATCATCATGCTGAAGGTGGCTGCTGCTGCTGCTGCTGCTGGGCGATTCTGTCGTCGTGCTGGCGGCACCAAGTATCGTCTTTGTCGCATGATTTCGTATGCGAAGACCGAAGCGTGGGATGCCCATTTTCAAGTCACCTACCTACCTACCTACCTATTTGGGAAATCAAGCGGTTTGGTCACTGGGAATGTGGGCAATATTCATGGAGAGCAAGAAAGAAAGAAAGGTGCAAAGCGAGAGAATACCAGGTACATGTAGGAGGTAGTTTGATGAGGTGCACCGGCACGATAATCGACCGGCCCCACACAAATTTCTACGCTTTCATCCTCCCACGCTTGTGTGAGAACATGTACCTAGGTATGTTAGGTAGGCATCGTCTTCTGCCTACCCCAGTGGCCCAGTCTCCTCCTCAGTACATGGAGTTAGTCCCTTGCCATTCTGAACATGGCATCCTGCTTTGAAAGCGTTTCATCATGTTTTCGTCGAACAACCGCTGCTCCACTCGGAATGGTGGTCGAC
The DNA here is from genome assembly GCA_000291705.1 of Sphaerulina populicola P02.02b. Lineage (NCBI taxonomy): Eukaryota > Fungi > Ascomycota > Dothideomycetes > Mycosphaerellales > Mycosphaerellaceae > Sphaerulina > Sphaerulina populicola. The sequence continues at coordinate 44,018 of JH792599.1, read as the reverse complement.
TTCGCACCAGTGGCGAGGCTAATGCTCGCGACCGCGGTGAAGGACGTTTTGATGGGCGGCTTTGCATGCGCTGGGTGACATGACCCAGGAAAGCCTCCTCGTCCTCGTCCTCGTCCTCGTCCTTCTCCAGCTTCTCCAGCTTCTCCTGCTTCTCCTGCTTCTCCTGCTTCTCCTGCTTCTCCTTCTCCTTCTGCTCCTTCTGCCTCTTCTGCTTCTTCTTCTTCTGCTTCTTCTCCTTTCTCTTCTTCTCCTTCTGATTCAGCTTTGCCACTTCAGCCTTCAAATCAGACAGCTCGCGGTCAAGCCTGTCGATCCTGAAGAATTTCTTGGGCGTCACCTTTGGTGGCTGCGGCGGGTTGGAGTACATCGGAGCTGCCTGGTGGATCGCGTTGCCCTTTACCTCCGCGCGGACGCAGCAGATGTGACCCATGCGGACCCATTGGTGACAAGTCTCACACAGGGTTTGGTCAGGCGGGAACACCATCGCACAGCGAGTGCAGCTACAGTCGGGTTCCGTGGTCGTGGGTGTGCGGTGTGAGGTGTGAGATGTGCGGTTTGCGGTTTGCGGTTTGCGGCGCAGAGTTTGGGTCCAGCAGTGCGGTGAAGACGTGCAGGTTCGTGAAGAGGCGGGTGTGATCTGGTGGAGTGACGCCGATGTGTCTCAACAATGAAGAGACGCCGCAGCCTAGCACTTGCAGTGGGAAGGGCTGGTGCGTTCGACATTCTGTTTCAAGCTCGGGTTCTGCGCGTATGGGAGTCGAGAGAGAGAGAGAGAGACAGCGTGTTGTAGAGGACTAGATGAAATGATCAGATTGACTCTTCCCTTACCTCCGCCACAGGTTGGCGAGTGCTATACGCCGTGAAAGACATGTCCTAGAATCTTGACGCGGCGCTCACCGTCCAGTACAGGAGAAAGTAAGTACATGTAGGAGATATTTGGTACGTGGAGTCGCCTCTTCTGGTGTTATACAGCAAGACTTGGCAAGCCGGCGGACTTGGCGGCCTCTTACATGTACATATGTACCTACGATGAATGGTCAAAGCAACGCACAGTTCCGTACTTGGACACGAATTTCAGGTCAGGTCAGTTCAGTTCAGTTCAGTTCAGTTCAATTCAATTCATTCGCTACAAACAATTTTTTGACGGTTGGAAGTGCAACTCTGTAGCACAACTCAGTAGTAGTAACTTTTGAAAAAGCAGGTCTGATACCAGCCTCCTCGTTGCCCGTTTTGCATCGTCCAGATGCACTTGATACCGGGTCTCGCACACCACCTAAAACATCATGGATTCGTCGTCGTCCTCGTCGTCGTAGTCGGAGTCCTCCAAGATCGTCTCTCCACGCTCACGTGCTGCCTGCTTTGCCTCGTCCAGATACACTTGGCATTCTCCCTCGTAACCGTTGTAAGTCATCATGAAATGAATGTCCGTGCTCTTCATGCCGTGCCGCCTGCGAGCAAAGCTGCTCGCGGCATCATTCTCCGCGAGGCGAGCGACGAACTCGTGTTTCCTGCCAACCGGAGACACATGCTCGGACCTGCATACTTGTTTCAGCTGAACGACATGCAGCGATGCGTCGTATTCGGCGAGGCGTGCAACCACCTCTGCATGGCTCTCGTCATCTTGTCGTGCGGGGATAATGTTGCGGCGCTCGAAGATTTCTCGGAGTTCCAGGTTGCTGCAAATGGTGCGCGGGTTGAGGAGGCTCTCGCGCGTCACGAGGGCCTTGGTGAAGACCTGTGGTCGATTGGCTGTTGGGCGTGCGCCGTTGACGGTGACTTCGCCATCGGACTCGGAGTCAGGCTCGATGAGTGAGGAGGGTTTCAAACTCGCGCGTCGGGCTGGCAGGATGCGCTTCTTGATGGGACGTCCGGTCTCGTTGGCGACGGAATCGGCACGCCTGAAGTATTCTTCGTCATCGGTGTCCTCGTCGCTGTTAGGACCGATACCGATTGTGACGTCTTGATCCTCGTTGTCGGAGTCCGAGTCCACGTCCGTGCCTCTTTGTCTCTTGCTAGGGCGGCGGCGTGCGCCGGAGGGAAGCTTGCGTGGAAGGTCATTTCCTGTGATCCCCTTGTAAATCTCCAGCTCGATTTCAAGCTTCGCCTTCTCCCAGACCTCTCGCCGTCGCATCACCGTGCCGAGCTTGTCGCGAAGAATGCGTGCCGTGATGCGTGTGACCTCTTTCTTATCCCTGATATGCGTGTGCTTTTTGCGCTCGTCTTCCCTGCGGAGAATGTCCTTTTGTCGGTGTTTGATCGCGTCGATCTTTGCTTGCTTTTTATCTTCAACTCTGGTCACTTTAGATGCTGCAACGACTTTCCTCTCTGCATCGATTATGATGCGGCGTGCTCTGGCTGCGGCGATGCGCTCGTCACGCAGCTTGCGACGGCCTTCTTGGTCGTCATCGAGTTCGACTGGTATCATAGCCGATCCATCCATGAGTCCGTCAAAGCGCTCGCGGCAGGCTTTGGCAGTGTATTTGCGAGTTTTGGTCTTGTTAGCGAGATAGATCGAGACATCTTGCCACTTCTTCTTTTCGAGATTCCGCATCGCCTCAGCGTATTTCTTGTCGACTTCCTCCTTCATGTCTCTGAGCATCTCGTCCTGGTAAGAATTAGCTTAGGGTAAATATGAAGACTGATGCCAAAAGATTTACCTCGCCAATGTGCCAGTCGCTCAATTCATCGTCTAGTCGCTCGTCCTCGTACTTCTCGAGGATCTTGCGCAGTCGTAGCCAACGACTACCGACTGTCTTCGAGTGGTATCGCATACGACCCTCCTCTATGAGCACCCCTGCTACATACTCGTCCGGATAGCCCTGCTGCTTGAGGTCGATGATGCGGGCGTCGTCGGTGTCGTAGTTGGCGGAGACGGGCTTCGACACAGCCGCCAGGCCACCAAAAACGCGCCCGGGCTTGAGCTGCTCCTCGGTGAGCACGCCTGTCTCGCCGGTCTGTGGGTTGTAATAACCCGTTGCCGGGTCCCACAGCTGCAGTATCTCCGTTAGTGTCTCCTAGAAAATGGTTGCAACAGTCTCCGAGTCCAAAGTCGTGGTCAGTAGGCAGTATGCAGAAAGAAAGGTACTTACGTCTTGGTCCGATTCGCTCTCGTCGCGGAGTGTGAACTCCTTCTCTCGCATCTGAGCGAGTGCTTCGTCGGCTATGATTGTGGTCAGCTATTCGCATTGCCAGCTCGTGAAGAGATAGGAGTACATACGTGTGTTGAGTGGTGCTGGGGCGCCGCCCCAGAACATCTCGAGCGAAAAGTCCGCCATGTTTGGTGTAAGTAAGTGTAGGAGAGAAGAAGAAAGAAGCTGTATTATAGAGGCGGAACTTAGCGCGGGCTTGGCAGTAATCAGTGAATAGCGTTACGGATAATGCCGTCGACCGGTAAGTACTACTGCCTCAGGTAATCTTTTTCGAGTCTCAAGTCGTATTTGTTAAGGGGATACAGCTGTATATTACTAGCGTAGCCGGCAAGTTCCGTTGGGATAGGTAAAGTTATACTTATTTCCTTAGGTAGTCTTTTTCCAAGTCTCAAGGAATATTTATCAAGGGGATATAGCTATATATTATTAGCGCAGTCGGCAAGTTCTATTGGGATAGGTAAAGTTACTACTATTGCCTAGACAATCTCTTCTCAAGTCCTAGGTAATATTTGTTAAGAGGATACAGCTGTATGTTGTTAGCGCAGTAAGCAAGTTCTATTAGGATAGGTAAAGTTACTACCATTGCCTAGACAATCTCTTCTCAAGTCTTGGGTAATATTTGTAAAGAGGATACAGCTGTATATTGTTAGCGTAGTTAGCAAGTTCTGTTAGAGTAGGTAAAGTTACTACTATTGCCTTATGTAACCGCTTTTCGAGTCTTAAGTTGTATTTCATAAAGAGTATACAGCTATATATTGTTAGCGTAGTCGGCAAGTTCCGTTGGAGAATAGCAGTAGTTATTGCTAGGGCAGAGATAGGAATGGAATAATTTGACGCTGCCTAAACGGGCTTGTCCAGATAGAAGTCGGCTAGGTTAGAGGTGTCCTCCGGGGCATCCAAGTTCGCTGTGATTGCGGCTGGTGCGGCCACGGTGACTGTCGGAGGGGTTGAGTCTCGTGTGGCTGTCGCTGGTATTGGCTTTGCCTGGAGGACGGGCAGATCCTCTGGGCTCACCATACCAGAGTAAACGAGGTCCAAATGGTCTTCACTTCCACGTTCCTCGGAAGGAAACGACAAGGTTTAGAACGCACGCGTCGCTGCTGCTCTTACAGAGGGCTTTGCTCGACGACGAGTGATTGAGGGATGGGGCTGGCGGAAGCAGTCACGCTAACTTTCACCAGCCACTGTGAACGCAAAAGGGGGTTCCAGCGAACGGAGGCAGTACTTGCAGATCGCGATAGGTTGCTTATATCGTTCCTAAGCTCTTCTATACAAGAAGAAGCACGGGAGTGCGAAGGAGCAGAAGAAGGCCGAGAGTGTGCCCCGTGGAGCTGTTTTTGGAAGTCCGTGCTACTAGGAAGTCCGCCAGGGTGCTATTAGTTCCTCCGTCTTGGGTTCTCTCCACCAATATGATGTTCACAATCCATCGGCGGGATCTGGCCGTAACAGTCTTCAAACGCGCTCCTCGTCAAGCTCATCTCTTCGACGATTAGATCACGGCAACGGGCCCTGTCCACCACTGCCTGCGGCCGACTTGTCCGTGAGGTAGCAATACGCGTTGAACATAGGAGGCGGCGAGTTAACACGGATGAGAGCAGCATTCTGGACAGATCAATCACCTGCAAGCAAAGCTGTGGACAGGCAGAACATAATATATATCATTGATTGCATCAAGACTGAAAGCATTCGGACTCAAAGGGAACGCGTGAAGTGAGAGCCAAGACGGGACGCAACAATGTTTGACCGAAGCCTTCTCCTAGCCCCTAGCCCCTAGCCCCTTAGGAGGTAAGCGCATCCCTCACACCAACTTTCACAGCGCCAGTGACGTAGCATTTCTTTCATGTGCCACCGCGACATGGCAGAGCTCAGTCGAGCTGATTTTTGCGGGCGTAAGCAAGAAAGTGGCGGTGCCATATCGAGATGCATTCCTTCGGTACTCTTCCCTCTCTCTCTCCGAGCATCTCTCTACACAACCTACCAACTCACTCCCCGCCCTCCGAATTGCTGTACAACCTACAAGGAGTTGTTGTATCCAAGGCATGTCGTCCTACTTCACGCTGCCGTCGTTCGCGAGAGCAAAGAAGAACCAGGAAGAACTCGAGAAAACGAATCCAACGCAACCGGTACTGAAGGATGAGGACGAGAAATTCTTGGAGCGGCATCTGTCACAGGACGAAGGCCCAAAGCCCGATCTACCGCCTCGACCCGCTGACGTCGCCAAGATCAGCGATGAAGGCGAAGTAAAGGACGCCACGCCAGCAGAGGCGAAGGCAGCAGAAGGCAATATTGTCGTGCCAGAGACACAGCCAGAGCCGGCGGATGCGCCAGTCAAAAAGGAGGCGAGGAAGAGCTTTGAGCTGCCCAGTCAGGAGGAGGCAGAAGCGACGACACGAGGCTGGAACTCAGCCGTAAAGCTGGATGGCGACAAGGATGCAGGTAGCACGCCGGAGAAGAGGACATGGACCTCGTATCTGCCAGCCAAACTCCAGCCTACGAAGAAAGAGGGTTCAAGTGAAGAAGGGACAATTGCATCGCAGAAGGACACCACAGTAGACGCTTCCGGAGGCCAAGAACGAACATGGGGCGAGTATGCCTCGAACCTCGTTCTCTCCAATTCTCTTCCTTCCTGGCCTGAGTCCTGGACGTGGTCAAAGGACAAGGATGCAACGCCCCAACCAGTCTACAACGAAGATGGTACTATCAACGAGGAGAAGACGAGAGAAAAGGAAGAAAGGGAGGTCTCTGTCCTACTGGACAATCTCAACATGTCAGCCATCAACAATCGCGTCTTCGCCTTCAACCAAGAGACACAAAAGTTCTATGGGCGCTTTGCGCAAGTGCTCAAGGATACAATCAACGGAGTCCCGACGGCCTATGATGACATGGACAAGCTCATGCGCGAGGCGGGACCGACTCTTGAAAAGCAATTCAAGACCATGCCTCCGTTCGTGCAAACGCTTGTGAAGAGCCTACCGGCCAAGATTGGCACCACGCTTGCACCAGAAATTATGGCTGCAGCGAGTGCGAAGCCTGGTGCTGACATGGAAGCCAAGATGGCAGCCGAGGGCTCGTCGACTTCCAGCTCGAGCAATGTTGAGGACAAAAACAAGAAGAAGAAAAAGCGTACGATACCAGGTTTGAAGAAGCTGATGAGTAAAGAAGGCGTCGTGGCAACCATGCTGCGAAATACCGTGACATTCTTAACCACCCGGTTCCCCTTCCTCGCTTCCGCAACGAACGTCGTCCTCTCTCTGGCTGTATTCAGTAAGCAACAGAAAATATCCTCTCACCCTCATGACTATGTACTAACAGCAATTTCGTAGTCCTGATGTTCGTCTTCTGGTACTGTCATAAACGCGGCAAAGAAGTGCGTCTGGCAAACGAGTCTTCTGCCGCCAGCAGCCAGATTATCGAAGAAGAAGAAGAATATGGAGATATTGAGGTCTCCGCTTCCGATAACGAGGATGATGCAACGACTCAGGCCGAGCTGGAGAAGACGCTGCATCATCCCGATCCTGCACAGGTTCCATTACCCAGAATGGAGTCTGAATCACAGGTGAAGAAATGATTCTCTTGCTGCTGCACAATATTGTCATCCATCCCAGCCAGGTGCGAGAGGTTCAAAGAGAGAATGTCTCCTCAAGTCACGGACAGAATGAGTTTACGAATTTCAATGATTTTATGACTACCTACCTATGTACCTATCACGCATCTTCTTCTTTTTATCCAGCTGGCATTCATTCAGCTGGCGTCAAGTGGCGGCGGATTCGCGGCACGACTACATTTAAGCCATAACGTAGCCTACCTTACCTAGGTAGCTCCAATAATAAGGTACCCCCCCTACATACCTACTATGTGTACGTACAAAGTACGCTGACATGAATCTTCCATGTCGTGATGCTCGGAAAGAACATGTAAAGAAGAATGAATGTATACAACGAGCGAACCCTTCCAATACAAGCTATGTGAAAGCAACACAAAGAAGAGGCAACGAAGAAAAAATGTCATGTACGCTTGCTTGCAGTTAGTCCCCCGGCACAACAGCTCCATAACAAACCCTTTCAAACTGATGTCGTGGCATTCCAATCTCATGTGCATTATCCTCGCAGAGGGCCTCCCATCTCGCCTTGCGCTTACTTCCCAGTGTTTTGGATCTCATCATCAGTCCCTAACAATTCTTAAGATAGTTGCTCGGCACCAGTCCCAGTCGTCCGTTAACTTCCGCTTCCCACCAACCGTCGTCTTGATGGCGGGTTACTGCCAGAATGTCGCCCTTGCTGAACGACAGCTCCTCTGGGATAGCAGCTTGATACATGTACATGGCGCGAGCTGTGTGAGGGTTAGTCGATGCACATATTGCACTGCAGAGGGCTTCATTGACTTACAGTAATGCAGGATCGGACGTCCGTCCTTTGTGTATTGTCTTTGTGTTCCTTGGCTCTGACTCCTGACATGAGAAGAGACTTGGTTGCCGCTGTTCTCTGGGTAGTAATGGCTGACCGGACGCCCGCCACGCTGCGATCCGTATGGGTCCTGGCTAACGGGAGCAAGGACCATGGCGCCACCAGCATGATCGGAGCCGCGACTACTGGACGGTCGACCAGCCGAGCCTCCTGCACTTGTCGCTGGTCTGTTGTAGGCTGGGTTTGGCGAAGCAGCACGAGGAACGGGATATACTGGCGAGGCCCCTCCCTGGAACTGTCCAGAGTACTGCGGCTTCACAGGACTGTTGGATTGTGCTCGAGGCCTTGCAGCTGATGGCGGAGCACCTGCATATGGGTTGGGAGACGCTGCTCGAGGTGCCCCGTACGGGTTCGGTGATGCAGCGCGGTACTGGGGTTGTGTGCGCTGATCACCATTATGGAATGGTCGAGGGCTTGCGGCTCGTGGCGGTCCAGGGGACGGAGCGCGTGCTGTCTGGCCCATGCTGCTGCCAGGGCGAGACGCACCAGCACTGAACATATTACGCTTCTGAGTGCCCCACTGCTCGGCTGTCTTTTGCATCTCTCGTTTAGTATGCGCTGGTGGTGGGGCTCCTAAACTGCTTGCTGGCGTATAGCCTGGGGGTGGCGTGCCTCTATTGCCATTTCCTGCGAAAGGAGCCGGAACGCCTCGTTCTGCAGCATCTGTGCCTGGAGCTGGAGTAGACATGCCATAGTGGCGATCGGCAGACTGCCGTGTTGAAGCTTGCTTTGTGACCCCCTTCAAATCTGCAAGGGCCCGTGCGATAGGATCAAGTTCACTCTCGGTCTTACTTCTGACGGGTGGCTTCTTGGTAGGGTGAGCAACGTCGAAGACATTGTTTCCAATACCCAGTTGATAGTCGGCACGAGGATCAACATCGGGATCTGGACTGACAGAAGGCTGCTTGTTGCCCCAAGTGCCTGACCTGTTTTGCGCTGCGAACGGCTTGACTGGGCTGGTCCCGGCACTCTCGGCCTTGCGCATTGTCGCTGGAGTCCATGTGTTCCGTCCGGTTGGTGCAGGCGCAGGCGCAGGCGCGGCTGGCTGAGGTTCATCTTTGCGCTTAGTACTTGCTCGTCGCTTGAAAGGACTGTTGAAGAAGCCACTCTTCTTTTTCTGGACAGACCGTTCCTCCGGTAGACCGCCAGACATACTCGACACTCCGGACAGATTAGATCCATTGTAGCCGTACCCCTTTGTCGGAGATGCTGCACCACTCGTCGGTTCCATGCTAGAGAATGAAGTTGGAGCAGAATAGTCACTGTGGCCACCTTGGCTCTCGCGGCTGCCAGGTCTGATGGGAGATGGAATTGAGCTGCGCTCCGATGGAGGACCCATACCTGGTCGACAGAACTGCGTCATGCCATCTGCTGGATAGGGGTTGTGCGGGATCTGGGGAATGCTCTCATAAGGATTGGAAGCTACTGAGGAGACATTGCTTGGTACCAGTGGGGGAACCGCTGCAGCACTTCCATGGGAGCTGCGAGCCTTTGCAGAGAATGTGTCCTCTAGCTGGACAGACGTGGTTCGGGCTTTCGGAATGCCCATCTCCTCGCGGAGGCTGGAGTCCGGGTCATGATGTGATTCGAATGTGCTCGGCTGGGGTGAAGATGTCCTGAAGGTCGGGTTCATCGTCCGCGCAAACTGCGCGACTGAGTAGTTCTCGTCCTCAGACTCATGGTTGGAAATGACATCGTCCAGGTCTCCGCGGCAGAAATTGATGTACTTCGGTGGATCTGGAATCTCTTGTCCTGTGCCGAAGTCCTTGATGAAACCACCGATATCCTTTTCAACTTCGCAGTCTTCGAGTGACAGCCTGACTTTCTCGCAGGACTGGTCATCGCTGACACAAACAGTACTGGAGATGTTGGCAAAAGACCACAGACTGCTCTTGAAATAGTCCAGTCTTTCTTCCTCCAGGTCTTGAAACTTATCGCAGGCTGCCTTCCACTCGCGGTTCCATCTGCCAGTTGTCTCCTCCAGGATCTTCACCGCTTGTTCGTATTCGGTGCTGTTTGCCGACATCTGAATCTGTGTCTTCTCCAGCTTGGCTTTGTTCTTGCGCTCTTCCTGACCCATGACCATATGGCCTTGAGCCAGGTAACCCTTGATCTTGAGGCAGTCTTGCTCGAAGCGGTCTCGCGTCTTATTCACGACTGCAGTCTGTTGGTTCTTGGTCTTGAGCAGCTTTTCAATGCCAGTCTGTATGATCTTCCTTCGCTCCTTGATACCGCCTGTAAATACAATGAGCGGCTCTTCCAACTCCCCACGCATCTGTTGAGCGATATGCTGATGTGCTTTCCCCATGGACTCCACCTCGCCCCGCACGACGTCCAGAGACATTCGAAGGGTCCCTGTCTCGACAGATCCGAGAGGCTTCCGTGCCAGGCTGAGGAGCTTCTTCGCGTATTCGTCTTCGATCGAGGCTCGCGCTGTGTAGAATGCCTTGAGTTCGTCGCTCGTGACCTTGGCATTATGCATACGCTGCAAGAGAGGGTCGACGCCAGCGTCATCTTTGCCCCAGAAGTTGTTCGCGACTATACAGTGCCATGTCAGTGACTGTCGTTTGGCGCTGTCTTCATCACCATGTTTGTCACATACACGACATGGAGACGGTGGGCCCGTCTGAGCCAGCCCTGCCAGGCATGGCAGATGATGTGTTTGAATGCTGCAGCGAGAGAGATGTAGTCCGGTATCGATGCTGGAGTAAGGTAGGTAGGTAGGTAGGCAGTGTGAATGCTTGGCCGTGGTTGTAGCGAAGATGATGCGTTTGCAGCAGCAACGTTGTGTCCCAATAAGGTACTGTGTCTGCGCGTCCTCCAACAGTCCCATCGTCATTGTTTTTGCGCGATGGTCTGTAGTCCAGGGCAACGCGACGGGACCCGCCTAGTCAACTCTATTCTTAGTGCACGACTCCACGCGGGGCAGAATCAGATCGGGCATCGGAGATCTGACACCGAGTTCATCACGCACGCCGATACGGTCCAGCATGAGATTTCCAATAAGCCTCTGGGAGACGCATGCTCGTTGCCTATACCTTACGCAACGGCCTTTGCTGACTCACCTTTTTATCATCCCAGTACAGCGAGCGGTAGCTAAAACATGAAGCGGTGCCAGATGGATGTTTTCGAGACTGAGCAAAGCGCATTCTTCCAGGCCACTGCGTGGCAGATGAGAAGTCGACCACCATCGTTCGCCCACCTTGATAAACGCGATACTGCGGTCATCTCTAGCTACCTTAGCTACTCGTACAACATCATCTGAATGTTGAAACTGAAAGCTTCAAACATCTCCTGTGAATGACCGACGATTGCGTCGTCGAGATATGTCCCATAATTGCCAGTGTGTGTCCTACAAGGGCCAGTGTGTGTCCTACAATGGCCGGTGTGTGTCCTACAATGGCCGGTATGTTTGTCCGCCTCGACCACCATAGCCGCCTAGCCGACCATCATGACGGTAGCCACCACCACCACCATGATGTCTGCCGCCGCCGCCCCCTCCAAAACCATAGCGTCCATCTTGATACGCAGGCTCAGCGCGACGTGGTCCTCGGTTGTAGTAATCATTTTGATAACCACGATCATGTCCTCGAGGCCCTGTCGGGTAATCATCTCTTGGTGGAGCAGCCCTTGGTGGAGCACGCTCGGCCGGCCCAGGGCCACGACGCTCCTCTCTGCGACGATCCTCGGCTTCGCGTGCCTGGGCGTTCTCATCCATCTCCATGGGTTCATCGACTGTGGGTTCGACATCGACCACGAAAGGCATTTTCGCTCCTCCGCCAGCTTTCAGGAAGACATTGAGGGTGCGCCCATCCGCCTAGCAATCCGTTAGACTATTTCTTCATGCGGACACTCCCAGCAGACTTACCTTCTTGCCATCGAAAGTGTTGATGACTGCCTCAGCTCCACTCTTGTCTACAAATGTCATCTCTGCAATTACAGTCGGCTCTTCTTCGAGCAGCTTGCACTCAGTAACTGCACCGCCGACATCAACCATGACACTTTCGATGTCTGCGGCAGTAGTGCCCGGGGCGAAGTTCTGGGCAATGACCACGTGCTGTGTGGCCGCCGCACCTCTGAAGCTTATGTTGGCACTCCCGTTTGTGGCAGCTCCCGGTGCTTCGTAGTTTGCATATCCATTGCTCTCATTGCTCTTAACGTTGGGCACGAACTCTGAGGGAGGATGCGGTTGCTGCTGCGGTCGCAGTTCGTAATGGGTGGAGCGAGCTCGGTGAGGGCCGTTGTGCGCTGGGCGACTGACTTGCGGGGGTGGGCGTGCATTTCGTGGCGCTGGAGCGGAGCTGACGCGAGGGAGCGAAGCAGGACGCTGCCATGAGTGAGCGCTGATGCACGACCGTGTCCACATCCAAGAGTCGTGATGGCTTACCTTCGCGACGCCGACTCTGCTTGCGAGACTGGCCCCAGGAGCAGGCTTTCCTCGCGGACCTTGCGGTGTTTGCGACCTGTTCTTCTTACCGAAGATCTCTTGCGCAAGCTGCTCTGCCTTCTTCTTCCTCCGGCCTGCAACGCAGTCAGTGGTGCCGACTCGAGTGTGTCTTCGCGCACGGCTGCTTACTTTCTTGGAGCAACTGATCGAAAGACGGCGCTTGTGGATTGGCCATGATCGCGATTGCCGCCGTGATCCGTTGAAGGGTAGATCAGATATGTGCTAAGGTACCTGTAGGGACTTTTGTCAATGAATATTGAGCCTTGCACAGGCGATGCAACGGTCCAAGGGCAATGATGAAGGGAGGCAGGCAGAAGATGGCTTGTGTACCTAAACTGATCGTTGGCGACGGGATGCCGTTGTGGAGCAAGCCGAGGCGCTAGCTGCTTTTTGACACGTGATCTCATGGTCAAGCACGGGGCGGGCATATATTAAATTGAGTGTGAGGCGGATCGCTATACAGGCGGGCTGGAGACCGCTCGAGGAGCGTTCCAGGTCAATTTGATAGCCCGCGAGGTTAGGTAGTTATGCGTCAGGCCATGGTCATCCGCTGCAGGTTGCGAGGCCGGGCTAGCTGAGTACATGTACCATTGCGCTGGCATGTCACATCTGCTCACCAACGTAATGTCTAACAGGCTGTACAGTCGGCATCGTCTCCGGCTGATTGTGCAACCTGAGACATTCCTGGGCCATGAGCACATGTGGCCCAAGATGCAAATAGGGACCGTTGCGTCGCCCGATCTACTTCATCCAGTCTACGTGGCTACACTGCCTCGCGACGATTGTCTAGGAGGAAAACCCCCGTCTGCATTGAGCGTTATACTGCGTGCAGGACGGAGTAGACCTGCCCCAGTGGCAATGGCAACTGTATACAACAGCCTGAGAGCCGTACATTAAGGTCGTTCCCGCCTGAATGAGCCGTGTGCTGTAAGTAGAGCACAGGCTGAATTTCGGTCAAGTACAGCAGATTCGGGTTTTCTGTATCCGAGAGTGCTTCGTAGCAGCCAGGAAACCGTCTAGGAGGCTGAGTATCGAGAGCATAAGCTCAACCTGTGATGCTGCTTATTGCGCTGACCATCTACACACCCTTGTCTCTCTATCCTTCCCATGAGAACGTTGACTCTCCTGGATACATCACTCATGGTACCTGCGGGTTCTCGAGTTCGATTTCCACTTGCGGGTCCTTTTCCTCTGCTTTCCGAGTTCCACCCATGGACTCCGTATGCTCTTCCACTGTGCGTTACATATTGGGTCTCTAATGGTAAGTGACGAATCTCTCAATGTCAGCCTCGCGTACCATGATATGCATGTCCGTAAAATGAAGCTCTTGGATGTCAGTGACGGGTCGGCCTGGTAATAAGAAATGGTTTGATAGCCACGGCGGTATGGCCGCCAGACTAAGCGCACCCAGCTCTTCCGACGGCCATGTCGGCGCAAATGAGCCCATGGCTGACTACATGTAGTCTCGTGTATCTAAGATTGATATATGTACCAAACTCAATCTCAGCGGCACGTTGACGATGGACACCAATGGTCCAGGAAGCGCTCGGAAGGATCTTGCGAACTTCTGCCACGCAGGGAGCAGAAGGACAAAGAAGACCCCCTAGGCTCCATTGAGTTCTGCAAGGTGCACGATGGCAATAGGGCATGCTGCGAGATCTGCGCGCAACACCATTCCTCAGTAAAGATATGACTGCGACAGTGGGATGTAGGTGGTTCGCGATTGCGAGCATATTCCCAAAAGTTCCCCACACAAGCCAGGAGGGATACTTATCCCAGCAGAGCTGACCGACCCCGTCAAGGCACGAGCATTCGTTGAATATGGCAGCAGGCCTAGAAATGCGTGTGTGGTGACTCGTAGCAGACGCATTCTTTGGCAGAATATGAACCAGAGAGCAGGCGTGACTGGCCTTGTCGTGATACATGTAGTCGCCGTGCTTGTCGACCTGCGACTTCCCCGCTTCGATCGTCTGGCAGCTACCGTTCGATCCAAGTGCAAGCAGACGGGACTGTTACCGTGATGACATGCGATTGCCATGCGACGTCTCCTGCGCACCAAGACACACCTTTGCTTTCCTCCAGTCCTGGTACACACTTTGACACATCAACAGCTTGCAACAACATCTGGCGCCCAGTCGTGTCAGCTTAGCAGCCCCAGACAGTTTACTTCAACAGCACATCAGCTTCGTAAGACGCGACGTGCCTCAGCTGGGAGACGCCAAAATGCCTCCGACCGAGCGCGTCGACAGCGTGGCACCATCAGGTGCACGGGAGGCCTTACAAAGCAATCTCGATCACACTATGGCATTGAATAAGAAGAAGTCGTGGTTTGACAGCGCTCGCGAGGTCTTTCAGCGAGGCGCGAAGGGAGTTGTTGGTCACTTGAGAAGTGGTGATCGGAAGAGCAGCAATGGAGAGGATCAAGAGTACGTCGGTCCGCAGATTTGACTGTAAAGATCGTGTGCCAGTGGCTGACAGTGCTCCAGGAACGTAGACTGCGAGGCGACCGCCGAAGACTCGGACAATAGTCCCGGACAGCCATCAGTGAGCAGCTACCACGACTCGCTCACTCCGTTGCGTCCCAAACGCACAGAACGCCAGAAGTCATTCACGCCAAAAAGCGCCATGAACAGTCTACGCCAGCATATGCATCCGAGTGGGAAGGGCAAGGCTAAGCGCGGTGTACTGGCAGACATTACTGGTAGCTCTTACAGCGAGGTGCGCGGAGACAGCGGACCAGAGGTGTCTACATCGCAGGATAAAGGTCCAAGTGTCGCAGCTCGATCCGGCGAGAGGAGTCCGACGAAGCAGCATGGCAAGACAGCCACTGTCGCAAGAAGTATGATTGGAAGCTTGCGCAGCCTGAGTCGACGAGCGCAATCTCAGTCCAATCCAGCCTCGCCTCCCAGTGCCTACGGCTCGCCCACAAGCCAAGCGATGGCAACACCGCTACCATCATCGCCGGTCAACATCCCTGCTCCCACTCTGAAGCTGGATCTGGGTGACATTTCGAACATGTCCACGAGCTTTCTTTCTGATGTCCCAGGTTTTGAGCAAAAGAAAGAGCTAGTGACACTTACTGATTCGGTGGACGACGCCGGCATGCGGCTACAAACTGATTACTCTCGTGTATCACGAGAGTGCCCACCTGATACTCTCCCGTCCGCTGATCGCCTCGGTCACGATGAGCTGCTAGCTGATGAGTTGCTCACAATGCCACATGACGATAACGACTCGAGTTCTTCCGAGTGTTCTACCACGCCAGGGTCAGGCCCTGGGTTTCAGGTGGATTTCGACGGCATCTTTGATGAGCCACCTCTGTTCGAGAGAAGCGTCGAGGGTCTAGGTTCGCCGGAGAAGCGAGAGAACAAGAGCTTGAAAAAGATAGTCTCGATCAATGCCTTGGCTGGCAAGCACATCAAGGACTCTCTCCGACGTGGTATGCGCCTCAGTTCAGCGTCCAGTAGCAAGGTCAGAGACAGCTCCGGATCGACAATGCAGCACTGGCAACGCGATATGGAACCGCTCACGCATCAGTTTACGGCTCTGTCGAAGCCGGGTGTAGATCACAGCGATCCTGCGACAGGTGCCTGGAAGAATGGAGACCCTTTTGCAACCGGAAACGATGTTGAGGATTGGGCTGCTGATTCGCCAGAACGTGAAGTGTTGTTGCCAGATTGTCCTCCAAGGTACAAATTGCGGACACCCGCTGCAAATGCTGTCAGGTTACATACCCAACACGCGAGCCGCAACGACACCACATCTTTGGCTGATGCTGTACCTCAGCCAGAGTTGACGCCCCCTGTTGAGGATGTGCTGCTTGGACAGATGCAGGCGCGTTTGATAGCAGCAAGAGCTGTCGCGGTCCATGCATCTCACCCAAGGCCTACGTCGTCTGCTGCGAGATTGGAACCCGTTTCGGACAGCTTGGAGCTGCAAGAACGCGACACAGATGACGCAAGCACCAAATTCTCCAGTCGCCTCAGTTCAGCGCAGTATGACCAGTTCCACGCGGAGCACTTTCTTGGACTGGAGGAATGTCTGGCAGGAGATCCGCCCTCAAGCACCATCGAACAGCAAGAAAACACACCCGAGCGTTCGACACGCACTCCAGAGAACGACCAGCCAAGCACTGGTGTTGTAATGCCGCGGATCCCAAGTCCGGCTCAAAAGCAAACAGGAACCAGCGACACCTGGCAGTTCTCGGTGCACGATTGGCTGCAGGGAGGACGCCTACCCGCAACGTGGAGCTCGCAGCCACCACATTACCAACCGGGATCCGACAATGCCAGTCTTGGTTCGGTTCCAATAACCGAGCACAGAACAACACCCCAAATCAGTCCAAAAACGACGATCCTTGGGCATTCGCCGTGCATGGGAGACCGTCTGAGCTTCGACGTGAAACGCTCCAATCGCAACATGCGATACAACGCGCTGAGCGAGATGAGCAATGCGAGTGTCCCGGAGCACGAAGAATCTGCAATGGCGCCGGTTCCAAGCGTTGCGTCGCCAATGCGCCATCATCGGATGCTTCAGTGCGCAGGTCTGGATAACAGACATGATCAAGACTCCTCATTCCCGAACTTTGAGACTGCATTCACTAATTCGGCCCGCCCATCACCCATCGGACGAGTGTCGCTACGTGGGGTCGTCGATCATGAACCAAGCTCGGACAGCATCGAATCTGATCTGGAGCAAGTCATCACTGATCACTATGTGTTCCAGAACGCCCTCGGAGACTTCGAGGTGGTGGAGTGTTCAAATTCCAGCGGCGGCGAGGAACCTGTGCTGGCGACGTCCACAACGCAAGTCGGTGAGTGCGGGAGTTCATCGAGAGATCCTTGCGTCACACCGACCTTCCAGGCCGACGAGCTTCGGGAGCAACTTGGGCAATGCGAGACAGATTTGAGCCAGATCATCGTGCCATCGACGACGGCCAGCGCTACAGCGCGCGTCAATGTCCATGAGTCGGCTGCCGATCAATCGGCAGATGAATCAGAGGCAGTCGGATTGCCGATCGAGTATGTTTTCCGGACCCCAGCAAGCGGCATCTCTCCTACTAATTCCTTGGATGACTACCGTCATCTGTACAAGAGCTATGAAGCATGCCCAAGCAATCTTCCAGAGAATCATCTTTCTTCAGACAGCGGAGACTCTAAGGCGAAGTTGAGTCCACCTGCGGACAGTGATGGGTCGGAGGGAGGGCCCCGGTCGCAGAGTTCCACAATCGCCGCGCCGTCCAGGCTCAGCGACACTGATTATCGCAGCATCGAATCCAAGAAGTTCAGGGTGGAAGAGTCGGATGACCGTGACTTTTGAGGTGCGATGTGGTAGTATCGGCGTTCCGCACCGTGTTGCACGTTTCGAAGGGTCAAAATGGAGAGTCGGGTGTGGTTGCATCCTTCTGCGAGCAGAGAATCCCAGAACTCCAATAGCGCAGTAGTCTGGCATCTGGTAGGGCAGGGAGGTGTACTTTCATAGGAGCCGAATAATGTGTAAAGAATCCATCGCGTGCCAACGGCCACCACAAGGTAGCCGACGCGCAATTGCGTGCGCATCCGAGACTTTCATGGTGACAGGTGTCGACCAGGTTCCAGGCGGCATAGGTTCGGTATGAAGCTCCGACTGACGGCTGTTGGACGATGACTTTCGCGTGCAGGTTGATGAAAGTGGTGGCGGTGGTGATGGATCACGAAGGTGAAGTCTGGAAGTGAAGACGTCTGTCAGCAAGAAAACCGAGACCGAGTTGATTGGCCGGAGACTACTAGTACCACACACAGCTCGAGCTTTTGTGCTTCCCATCCTCCATTGGAATTATGCACTTGAAGATGTGATGATACGCCAACAGCGTCTTCGACAATGTGCTCTCAGTCTCCACAGAAGACAATCCAGCCACTATGTGACTCGCCAGCAGCAGGCGGCGCTGTCTTCTCATCGGTGTACAGATGAGCTAGCTCAGGCCGACGCGAGTACGCTATCGATCCAACGGCATTAGCTGACACGAACTGACTGTCTACCAGCGCCCATCGACTCTCTGAAAGTTGGTGTCAAAGCCAACATCGTGTGTAAAGATGGTGCGGACCAGTCCAGCCGTTCGGTGGCATCTTCCCGGATGCTGCAAGGCTACAACTCACCTTTCGATGCCACGGTCACAAAGCTCTTGAAGGATGCCGGGGTCGCCTCACATAACCTTCGAATCTGCCATAGTATGGACGAGTTCGGAATGGGATCTCACTCGCAATACGCTCATGAAGGAGCAGTCAAGAGCATGTACAGCCGTGGAGGCGTGGCTTTGTCGCCGGGAGGGAGCAGTGGTGGAAGTGCCGTCTCTGTGGCCAAAGGCGAATGTGACGTGGCACTGGGGACGGATACTGGAGGATCAGTCCGATTGCCAGCAGCGTATATGGGTGTGCTTGGGTTCAAGCCATCCTACGGCCGGATTTCGCGATGGGGAGTCATTCAATATGCCAATTCTCTGGATACTGTTGGCATCCTGGGGCGACGCACAAGTGAGCTCCGTCGGATCTTCTCGATTCTTGACCAGCACGATCCTCAAGACCAGACTTCACTTTCCGAATCGCTACGACACCGTATGCGATCGACTCGAGCACATATCCCCTTGTCACATCTCAGGATTGGTATCCCACTCGAGTACAACATTGAAGAACTTAGCCCCATCGTCCGAGAGACCTACCTCGCGATGCTTCATACTCTTCGCAGAGCGGGCCACACTCTACACCCCGTCTCTCTCCCCAGTACACAATCCGCGCTCTCGGCGTATTACGTTCTTGCACCAGCCGAGGCGTCTTCCAACCTTGCCAAATACGACGGCATACGATACGGACATCGAACGACTCCTCCCGACGCCAACCCTCAGGCCGACCCACCGCTCCCATTATACGCCAAGACCAGAGGAGAAGGCTTCGGAGAAGAAGTCAAGAGACGGATTCTGCTAGGATCGTACACGCTGAGTGCGGAGGCTATGGACAACTACTTCATTCAAGCACAACGGATCAGAAGACTTGTACAGCGTGACTTTGACCGAGTCTTTGCGCAGCAGAACCCCTTGTTAGATCCTATGGCCGAGTCAGGCGAAGAGGAGACAAAAGTCGATCTGTTACTGGTGCCCACCGCTCCGACCCTTCCCCCGACTATTGAGGAGCTTGCGAGGCAATCTCCGCTGGAGAGTTACATGAATGATGTTTTCACTGTACCCGCCTCACTGGCCGGTCTGCCCGCGATCAGCATACCCGTTTCGGTGCCTGGCGATCAAGGATCGAAGTTGGAAAGCACAGATGTGAGGACAGCTGGGATGCAGCTCATCGGGCAGTTTGGCGATGATGATCTTGTACTCGGTGCCGCACAGCACTTGTACCACGAGCTACTAGCGGATGAGAGCTGAAACGGCGTCACGCAGATATGAACCAAAATGGAGCCAATGGCATATCCAGTGCGATGCAACAAGATACGGCGTGCTTTTATATTTAGCTACACTCAAAGCCTCGTGGAGGCATATTCCAATCCGTCGTCGCCATGACTCCTCGCTGAAAACCACACAATTTTGTCCATTCATACCAGCCAGTGACGAAATTTTAGCAGCGTGATCCTTCGCATGCCACTCAGAAACGATGAATGTGCACTCCATCGTGCTCACCACATGGCATGCTTCCACATCGGGATCGGCGCTCTCTAAGCATTCCTGTTGACCGAGCTTGCGCTCTCGCCCACTCTGACCTCATCATCAGTCACACCAATGGCTCTTCTGCTAGAAGCTGTGGTGCTCTGAGACTCGCTTCTCTCTCTTGGGCCCGCTACTCCACCCACACCACCATCCCAAACCCCGAGACCAGTTGACGCAGGAGGCGAGGTGACGGACGGGATGCGGCTGAACTCTCGAGATGGTCGCTCGCCTGGCGCCTCATGGCGAGCCAGATTGTCGCGAGCGCTGGCCGTGGGAGCATCTGGACGGGTCGCATCGGACTGCGAGGAGTCGCGTCGGCGGGAGCGGAGTGCACGCTCGAGTGCGCGGACACGCTGACGCAGAGCATCATTCTCCGCTTTGACAATCTCCATTTCGGTACGATATGCTGGGGTCTCTGCGTGGGTCTGCATTGCTGCATTGGCACTTCCAGGAGATGATGCGACGGGGGCGGGAGTGCCACTATGGGCTTGCATGGAGATGTGGGACGTTTGCGAAGGATCTCTGGATATCGCAGGACGGTGCGGAAGAGTGTAGTGTGTGCCTGGAGTGCGGGACACGTCAAGTGACTGTCTTGCTGGGGTTGATGTGCCTGAAGCGCTCATCGACGGGTTCCTGCTCAGCGTAGCGCGATGAGCAGCCGCTCGGTCGGCATGCGCTTGCGATACGCTGCCCAGAGGAGCTGTGCCGCCCGCTTGTGCCTGAGTAGAGGCGTTGGTCCAGTTGCTACCGGCAGTCGAGGGCGTCGGTATGCTGCGTGTGCTGACTGACGAGGACGAGCGGTGGCGACGAGAAGGAGTAGGATGGGTAGCACCAGTCATCTGGTGGTTGGGGTTGAGGTCGCCAATATCGATGGGCAGCAACGAGGCAGAGACGGCAGAGGCAGACGAGGCATTGCTGGCGACGGAAGCAGACTGGGCTCGGAGGGCAGTGAGCTCGCGGGTCAGGCGATTGACCTAGTTAGACACAGCAGATCAGTACTCGAGCAATCAAGAGTCGATGGCCACCGCTGGCTGGCTGGCCGCCATGGCATGCAGACATACCACCGCTTCTTGCTCCTTTTCGCACTCCAGATAGAGCTCGGTCGCTGTCAACGGGCGTGGATGGCGCATGGGCAAGTTCTCGTTGCTGGACATGATGGGACTCCGAGCACTTTGTGCTGCTGTGGCCGACGCGGGCTGTTGTGGTGGTCCCATGAGCTGACTTGTCCGGCGTGATGAGGGCGTACTGGTGGTTGTAGTTTGCAAAGGAGGCACTTTGCGTGGTGACGACGGCAGGGCCGCAATGTCAGGCGCCATGTTCTATCCTCACTTCTCACTTGGCCCCTTACAGCTGCCTCTCTCTGTGTGTCTCTGTCTCTCTTGCTATCACTCTCTCTCTCTCTCTCTCTCACACACACTCTCTCTCACTCTCACTCTCACTCTCACCCTCTCTCTCCGCTCCCTCTCTTTTCCCCAATCACTCTCTTCAAGGTATCTCTCTCTTCAAGGTATCTCTCTCTTCAAGGTATCTCTCTCTCTCTCTCTCTCTCTCTCTGGTGCTTGTGCGCGTGGTGCTACAGAGAACCAAACGTCGCCGTCAGCCTTGTCGGGGCCAATACAGGATCTGCAGGCAGCAAGCCGTTGTTGTTGTTGTTGATGTTGTGGTCACCCAAACATTGCTATGTGTCAGGCGATGGTCTTTGACGGCGACGACGAGGCCGCTGTGGTCATGCAATCAACGAATGAATGGCTCACGAGCTCCGGTGGCATGCAGATGGTTGCACGGTACTTCACGGAAGTCTGTGCAGAGGCACTGCCACGGCACACAATATTGATATATGCTATGTACCTACACTGATGGGAGGATGGGCCGTTGAGCGTGATCGCTACCTTACCTACTCCGGTAGGAGGTATAATAATCGACAGGGTCACCGGCACCAGGGTTTCCACGTCCAGGCGGATCTACCGTGGAACCGATCGGCGTTATTGTCGTGACTAGACTAAACTATCCTTACCGCCCTGGCCGACTTCACCTCTCGCTTCCACTTCGGGGCATCGTGTGACTGTATGCTATCCCGTCAATCGCAAGAACTCCAAAACCTCATATGTGGCAAAGACAGATCCTCTAGGTATCCATCGGTCGAGGATACTATTCTTTGCGCCTTATAGCTTGGCCTAGTCACGCCTCGGATAGTGAATACCTGGGTCAGTATCGAGTCTGAAGGACCCTCATAGACGACTCTGCTACTACAGCTCGCAATTTGAATCACCTCCTAATAGTGACCCAAGATCCATTCCAGGCGGGAGTGCAGATCTTGTCTGGGACTGCTGCTACCTACGGCTCGAGAGTGAAGACTAAGAAATCCAATCAGCTACAGGTAATTGGTCTTCAATTGCACTGACGGCCAGTTCGTATAGCCTTTCCGCGACAACCACGACGGCTGAGCAATCAGTCGTCTTCGGTTGTCCTGGCAGTAGACTCTTCTGCGTACAGAGACATGTAAAGACGTGCTTGGCCGCGTTGATATGCTCTTCGTGGTTGCGCATCGGGAGGAAAAAAAGGACAGATTGATGCTACCATGTATTGCAGGAGAAACTCCAATATTGGTCATCACCAAAGCTTTTCCCTCCCATGGTACCTGGTTCCAAACTGACGCTATCGTGTACATGTGAGCGAGCCTATAGTCCGGGCGTTCCTTTCCTCTAGAGAGGACGGTATTACCTTCTCGTAGATGCACTATACACTGTGCCTATATGCCTCCGAGCGACCCTATAGGCCGGGCGTTCCTTTCCTCTGGAGAGAACGGTATCACCTTCTCGTAGATCCACTACCGCCGTGCCTCCGTGTCTCCGAGCGAGCCCATATCCTGAGCGTTCCTTACTTTCGAGAGGACAGTTAGTGGAGGACAAACCGTCCCGTATGCTTCCGTTTCTGCAGTTAAATATTACATCTCCCACCTTCAACTCTTCTTCTTCCCACAACAACTTCCAGACGCATCAGCCTTCTTCGTGATCATCACATCCAACATAATCACACCCGACAACAACAGCCACCTCGACAACAAAAACCAAATCAACATGGCCTTCGCACGCTTCGCCGTCCTCTTCGCCATGCTCTTCGCCGCCCTCTTTGCCGCCCTCTCCGCTTCTGCCTCTCTCGCCTCTGCCTCCATGGCCTCCCTCGCTTCTGCTTCCCTCGCTTCTGCTTCCCTCGCTTCTGCCTCGCTCTCTTCTGCCTCCCTCGCCTCTCCTCCAGTTCCAATGAACTGGAGCGAACTGGAATCGGCGCTGGCCCGTCTCAGTCTTCATTTCGCGTCCCTCCCGTCGGCCAATAGCTCTACCGCCACCTCCGACTCCACTTCCTCTGCCCGCAAAATCATGAACAGACAGGCAATACCCACCACCCTCGTGACCAAGACCGTCCCACCCGCCTTCCCCTTCACCCTCGGCCTCGCCACCCCGGTCCCCACCTCAGCCAACGTCGAAACCGACTTGGAAGGCGCCTGGAAGATAGAGCTCTACCAAGCGTACATCTACATCGAAAAGGTCGAGCACCTCCTCCACGGAATTCGCAAGCACAACCAATGGTGCGGAGATCTCAACGATCCTTCGACTTGCAAGGTCGTGCCCCTCGATCCGGGAGCCGACTGGACGATTGTCAATCGCAAGGACCTGATGAAATGGTGCACGGATCAATTGGAGCCTTCTCGCGAGCGCGTTGCGGTTTTGAAGCAGTTTTTGCACGAGCCCGATGAGCCTTTGTGTACTTTGCCGGGAACGGAGTACAAGTTCCCGTATGTGAATAGCTGGCCTTTTTGTCATGTCACTCTTCATGAGGATGAGTGGTGAGGGGGTGAGGTGAGGGCTGGGGAGTATGCATTGCTTTGACTTGGCTTGGTTTGGTTTGGTTTGAGGATTCTCTCTTCTCTGGGTTTCCTAAGAAAAGAAAAGGAAAAGGAAAAAGAAGATTCTGTTGATGTTATGTGGACTTGCACTGGGATGGATTACAACTACCAACACTGCTGTATCTAACTGCTCACACAACACCTTGAGAATGTTTTTTCTCTTTAAGAAAAAAAAAATAGAAAAATCAATAGACCCGAGGCTTGGCGCCAGATTGCCCGCCATTTAGAATTTTTGGGCCTGCCATTTATAACTCCCCTATGACGGTCTATCTATATTAGTGTACCCCGATAGATAGATACCTTAGGTAGGCAAAAAAAATGAAAACTGAAGAAAGAGAGAGAGAGAGAGAGAAAGGAGACATGTACCTACCTAGGTATGTGATCGAGTAGTAAGGAAGTAGATGATAAGCAGTTGATTGCATTCTGGCAGCATTATACTTTTTTTCTTTCTTCTTTTTTCTTTTTTCACTGTACACTACCTATCTACACATCCATCGCCACCCGGGCTCGTGGCTTCTTAGCTAATAGTCCCACAACATCACGAAACATATCCCTAACAGGCGGTAAAGCCACACTACCACCCGATCCTCCCACGTCGAATATACTGGTGAGATGATCAGGCCGAATCACAGGTCTGTCATCCTCGCCTTCTGTCAACATGAGTGGCGCAAAGCTCTCTGCCATCACTTGATCTTCCGCTTTCGTGCTGAGTTTCGCGAGAGCAGACGAGGAGCCTGTTTCGGCATTCTCCGCCATGTTCTGAGATTCTTCTTCCATCTTATCGCAAGACAAGGTTGCCATGGATAAGCGTCTGTCACGAGAGGACGTCTGTGTCGTAGAAGATAGAGTACGGATCGTGCCGTCTTCGAACAGGATTGTGTAGCCTCTGGTGTCTTGTCCGGCCAGTAGAGCTACCGGGTTTGATTCCAGCTCGGCTTCGAACAGCGGTTCTGGGAGCTTCGGCGTGTAGACTATAATCTGAGGTACAATCACGTCGTTCTCCATTGACAGTGGGAGAGTCGACGTGACCGCGAAAGTGTCATCAGTGCTGTTGATGGCCAGCTTAGCGTTCTCCTGCTCATCTACTGAACCACGGAGCTTGATTGTGTAGTGCACATTGTCATCGACCAGATTCCAAACACGAATGTGCCCGAGGCTGAGCACGATGAAGTAACGGTCGAGGAAACCAAAAGACTGCACGTCCTCATCAGCAGGGATGATGCCTGTTTTGGTAGCAGTCACGGCTCCAGTGTTGGGGTTAATGAAGTGAACGAGGGGCTGTGTGGTCTCGTCCGCAGAAATGGTGGTGCATGCTAGCATCGAACCATCTGGTGAGTATGCGAGAGAGGCATCAATAGCGGACTGCGTTTTGTTATGCTCAAACACTCCATCCATGGGAGAGTCGGCGCGCTCCTCCACGTCAGTGGCGATGGGAAGCCCAACCGCCCTCCGACACGTCCATTCCATCAAGGTATCGCCACGCGGATCCTGAAGTGGCACACCATTCCGGAATTTGGGTTTCGACTTCCAAATCTTCACCTCGCCATCCTCGCCGACTGTTGCGAAGCCATTTGAAACTGGATCCGACTTCAGCTCCAAGACACGACCTGCGCCATTCCCAAGGTCCGCATTCGAGGTTCTGGCATGGGGAGCATCAGCTCTGGTGCTCAGAGTCCAAATCTGCTGCTGTTCATCCCATTTCCAAAACTTGAGGTATACCTCGCGACGCTTCAACTGTTGTTCGTGGATGTTTGCGAGGTCGATGTTGTCCAGTCCAGCCGTACGTGCAACAGCGTGCTCCATATCTGTTGCAGGAGGGAACCACTCATCCACGGTCGCCAACCACTTCCCGTCTGCACTCAATGCGAGCAGATTGACATCTGGTGGAATGATGGGCGTGTTTTCAGGTCCGCGATTGAAGTCAGTAACATTATTCCGGGACAGTGCTTGGCGACTGATGTGGCGAGCGTTCTGTAAATCAAAAGTCTGCAGGAACGGACGTGTCGTGACATCTCGTGCATATTTGGGCTGCGTAGCCGGAACAGTCAACAGCAGCTGACTTGGATTGGTTGGATGTAGTACGGCTGTTGTGGCGGGTACTGTCATCTCTTCAAGCCAAAGCTGCTCGCTCCGCACTGGAAGTTGCAAGCCGGCAAAGTTTGCGATTGGCTTCAATTCGGCCGTGCTCAATACCATGACGGAGTTGTCTCCCAATTGAAGAGCGTACTGGGTGCCATTCGGCGAGACCACAAGCCGCTCAATCTCCGCTGTAAGATGTGGCAAGAACTGCTTTTGGCCAGTCTCGAGCTGCCAGATGACAAGCACTGACTCCCGGCCACCTGAAATGAGATAGTTTCCATCTCTCGAAAACTTGACTGTCGACACAGCCTCACGATGCCAGTGCAAAATACGTGGTTCTGGCAGAGTGGCCTGCGACGCATTCCCAAATAGAAAGTTCAAGCTGGAGTAGAAGTGAATCTGTCCTTCTACGTTCCCGATGGCAAGCGCGAGGTCAGACGTCCCTACTTTCTGCTCGGTGGTGTTCTTTGCCGATGCTGGCAGGACGAGCCTCGCATCCAGACATTGAAATGGCATTGGGGTTGGCATCTCGATCCAGATATACTCTGGAGTGTTGCTGTTATCCTTTTTCTTGCCAAGGACCATTGCAGTCGCGCCTAAACAGATGATGTAGACGCCGTCACCAAGTACCTGTATGCTTTGCAGACGGCGGTAGGTCGAGTATAGGGCTTTCCTCTTCCCGACAATTGTGTAGGTGCCTTGAGTCCGAGAGATGTAGTAGACCTCAGATCGTCCATCGGCGAGTGAAGCACTAGTCATGGCGATCGTGGTCTCTTGTCCGGGGTAGTTGCCACTGCTGATGGAGCCGTTTGTCCAGTTCCATTGCACCTTTGCACCATTGTCGTATGATACCTCAACGTGGTCTGGATATTCGGCGCTGAGGGTGTATGCCAAGATCGATCGTCCATCAGGGACAGCATGCGTCCTTGCGAGTAGAGAGCTGTTGAAGTGTAGCAGCTGGACTTCGCGCACAGTAGCAGCAATCAAGCACTCGTCACCATTCTCATCTACCACAAAAATCGGATCCTGTGCTATGTATCGTCCTGCACTCGGTTGGGAAAGCCACCAACCGTACTCATTTGGTTTGGTCAGTTCCTCATCTCCTTTCAAACCGGCCTTGACTTCCCGATGCGCAATGCGCCTTGCCTTCTTCTCCAAAGCTCGTTGTCGCTTATCATTGGTCGACAGAATTGTGCCCGACTCGCTCCTCTGCTCCGCTCCTGCTGCCGTGTCTATTTGTTCACACTCCACAGGTTCCTGAGCCACTCGCTGCTTCTTTTTCTTCTTGCTCTTTTTGGACTCGGCTTGGCCTGCATCCGCATCGACCATTGGCACATCCGCCCCATTTTCAGCTTCGTTACTGCCTATCACTTGCGTGACGAGGGTAGATGCGCCGTTCTGCACAGACTTTCGCTTCTTAGCATTCTTCGCTGGAGTGGCCTGGCGTTCATCCGGATTCACGGGCTGTTGGAGCTCAGTCTTGACTTCGCTGACTCGCGCGGCCTTCTTCTCCTGTTTGCTCAGCTTTGGCGTATCGGGAGTGCCTGTTGTAGCGGGCACTGCATTGTGCTTCGGCGTGCTTCCATTCACGATGCCATTAGCCTTTGCCGCACTCTTCTGCGTCTGCTTCTGTCTTTTCGGCGTTGCAGTGTTGACGTGTTCCTGCTCCTGCTCCAACTTCCTCTTTCTCTCCATCTCTTTGGCCATCGTGGGAATGCGTTGTTCAGTAATAGATGTAATTGTGCAGACCACCACGGGCAATACGATAGAAATCCAGGTCGATGCACAGATTCTATTCAGTTTTGTCGACTGTGAAAAAGTTCGAGGTCCGTGCTCCATTTTTTTGGACCGGGATTAGAACCACCATTACCTCCTACTAGTTCGAACAGTCTTCCATGCCTTCTACCTCCCACCTGCATCTTTGCGACAACGACGACAACTTTCTAGATACCACCCACTGCGCCTCGACAACACCCCCACGACTGCCAATATGATCATCCCCATCCGTTGCTTCTCCTGCGGCAAGGTACACACCACCCCAGACCCATCTCCCAACCGGCCGCATACTGACCAGTCCTTCGCGCCAGGTCATTGCGGATCTCTATGAGCGCTACGTCGAGCTCATCGGCACCGTTCAAGATAACGGAGACACTGTATCGGATGGCGACGCAATGGACCAGCTGGGACTCAACAGATACTGCTGCCGACGAATGATGCTCACCCATGTGGATCTTATTGAGAAGTTGCTGAGGTATGCACTCAGTGTACACAATTGCGCGATGGGGCGTGTAGCTGATGAGGGGAATAGGTACAATCCAGCAGAACGCGACATCATCAAACCGGGCAACCGATAATTCCACCCAAAATTGGTGGAGCGAGTTCGGAAATGTGCATGTTATGGAATTCAGCGAGGTGTTCTGGCGTTGGAATGGTGACGGGGGCAAGAAAAGTTGTTAGGCATGAGAAGGAGCACTGCCACTAGCCGAGAGTGCAAAGGCATGGTTGGAGTCTTTACGCACTCGGGAATTTGCATCACTAAGTGGAATGGTCAGCTTGGGAAACGAGCTTGGGAGCTGCGCATGCGCCAATCACCTCGCATCTGGTTGGAAGAAGTGAACAGCCACGCAGTCACGACAGTAACACGAGAAGAAAGATTCGCGACTGCCACCCGAAGGCCATGCATTCCACATATGCGCTGCTTCGTCTTCAGTGCGGAAGATCCCACTGGGCCCATCCTCAAGACTGCATGCGTGACCCTCAATCAATCTGGCTCACTTCTGACTGCGTAGTATCAAGCATCTGCCATATTGCATGAGGGACAGATACAGCGGATATCCAGATCCATCTTCCTGCGTGATGGCAGCTATATCGTCGCGACCAGGCTAATGATTGGACTTCGCGCCTAGCCGAGCACACGGCCTGTGAAAAGGTGGTCCTGTGCAATGTTTGACGTCTCCAATCCCTTCGAAGGTGGCAATGGTACGTGTAGCTGTTCAATGCTCAATGTTCAGTGCCATCAGTTGTGCGCTTACGATGTCAGAAACTTTAGCTCTGCCAGACCGTCTTTTGTCTCACCCCTCGCACCTTTGCTCTCTTTGTGTACAACACTCCAGTACTTAAATTTACCTATACATTACCACTATCGACAAGGCCAACAACCAGGACGCCACATTTTGTCGCTCAGCGTCCTCTTTGAGCATTCACCATGAACGGGTGGCTGGAGGTCGAACGTAGCTTGTTCAGCTTGGCGGCGACTCCGCATACGATGGCTTGTTCCTGCTGTCACGTTTCATTCTGTGGCACTGAGTGCCTCAGTCCTCGGTGACAGTGAAAGCCGAGTGTGCGAGTGCTATTTTGGCGCCACTCTGTATGTGCATATGTACTCCGCCTCAGACTTTGGTGCCGGTGACACCTACATATGTCGACAGCTGTGCCGCAAGGATTCCATACCACTGTGGAAAGCGCCAGGCCTAAGTCGTCCACGTCTTGCCCGAAGCAGAAACTAAGCGGCCCGAGTATGTATAGTTGCGCATGAACTTACACGCAAAAGGATCTGGTGAGGTGGCACGTGGTTGCATACGGGGACGCCATACCTCCATGTAACATGCCAAACGTTGCATCCACCATGGGGCTAACCATCACTGAGCTGGAAGGCTGAAAGCTCGAAACAAAGATAAAGAATGCCTTTCCAGATACACATACGAGAAATCAGAACAGCGACACCTCACCACCGCGAAGAAGCATAAAAGAAGACGCCGGCCCCCTTCAAACGCAAATCAGTATCTACCAATATGAAGTCCATCATTGCAGGCGTAGCAGCTCTGCTCTGCCTCACCAGCACCGTCGCTGCCCAGAACTACACTCAGTCTAAGCCTTTCAACTTGATACTCAGGAGCTCCAACAGCACTCTCAACGGCAAAGGTCTCACCCCTTGCCACGAAGGCGCCGCGATTGAAGGCCTCTGTGTCAGCAATGCATCAGGCCAAGCATACCAGTGGAACACGACCGACGGCCAGGTTGTTAGCAACAAGAATCTGGGCAAGTCGGGAATCCTGACCTTTGAGCTCAAGGGCGGCAACTTCGTCGGTAAGCAGTTCTTCAGTCGCTAGGCAGCTTATATACATACACTGCATGGATGATGTACTGACCCAGTGTGTTTCTGCCACAGCGTCCCAGCCCATGCAGCTAGTCTTCAACGCCGCCACTAACATCGCCCACGCACAATTCGCTCCTGTTGCTCCATCTGAGGCCGCTCAAGTCGGATTTGACAGGAAGCACAAGATGTTCATTCCGGCGTACTACGACGACACTGTCGTACCCGCCAAGGTGAACAAAGAGTTTGGGCTGTACCACTGGTACATTTGCCAGTACAACTATGCTGGTTACAACTATTCCTCGCTGAATTTTGTGGTTGGCAAGGCGAAGCCGCAAAATCCTACTTGCCAAAAGGTCGATGTCGTACGCACTGCGATCAGGACTGGCTACAAGGCGTAAGAAAAAAAAAGGGGGGGGGGATTCTTCAGCCGTTGATGTGTGGTTTAAGGAGAGAACCAAAGAGACAACAGTATCTGGGAAAAGCGTATAGACAGGGCATACCTTTGGTATGAGTATATTGACATGTAGTCGACATTCCTTCAAATTGCAGGTGGTAGCGACACAATATTCATGTGCTCCTTCCTTCCCGTGAAACACAAACGAGGTTGTCATCTGCTCAACACATCCCTGCAAGTCACTTCCAACATTTCCCAGTCTGCCTACATGTAGCAAGCAAGCAAAGCTATGACGTTATCCTTGTACAACCTTATCCCCAAGTGAATAAACATGCAACAACATGACATCTCAACACCAATCACATTTAAAGAGAAACCCCAGTTTTTTTTTTGTCTTTCCAGTACAGTCTCGAAAAAACAAGACATCATCATTCTACAGAGAAACGAAAGAAAACGAAAAAGCAAAAGAAAAAGAAAAAATATGTCCTCCTACTTCGGCGACGTACCCGGAAACATGGCCAAAGCATTAAAAGGACAAGGAGGCAAGTTTCTTTTTCCTTTATTTTTTCGACTCCACTCTTATCGTCAAGAAGAAGAAAAAGAAGAAGAAGCACGTCGAATTGGATGGAAATCGCAGACACATTTTTCTTTTCCCCCTCTTTCTAACCTTACCTCACCTGTATAGGCGGTCTACAAGCATCATCTACCGCAGTGGGAGATATGATTACAGAGCAAACGCAGTCGAGAGGACAGAAACAGGCACAGGCTGCGAGTGAGAGTTTGAATCGGATGAGTTCGGGTATGTTTTTTATCATTTTATACCCATCTTCTTTTTGCTTCTATCATGACTGTTATTCTTCCTCTTATTGTGATCGAGCTTTGTGCTGATCATCAACTCGGTAGGAGATAAACGATCAGGGGACACAGTGGGAGGAACGGGGATTACAGCGCAAGATCAAGTTGCGAATCAACAGACGGGTTCTGCGGATCATTTGGGCATGGCGTTTAAGAAATGAAAGAGACTGGCTGGTCGTTGATGCT
This sequence comes from Sphaerulina populicola P02.02b, assembly GCA_000291705.1. NCBI lineage: Eukaryota > Fungi > Ascomycota > Dothideomycetes > Mycosphaerellales > Mycosphaerellaceae > Sphaerulina > Sphaerulina populicola. Next base: position 12,764 of record JH792599.1, on the reverse strand, counting down.
CTCTCTCTCTCTCCTCACGACCTACAGAGGTGTAAGTAATGCGCAAGTAGAAAGGTGTCATTGTTTTTCTGCAGAGCGAAAACACTTCACCGATGCGTCCATTCAGCTTTCTTCTTCTCGGCAAAAGCCTTCATCCCAATCTTCTGGTCCTGACTTCCAAATAAGCCGTGGAATACTCTCCTTTCATACTCCACTCCCTCTCGAATCCCCAGATCCTGACTCTTATTCACAACCTCCTTACACGCCTTCACAGCAATCTTGCTATACCCGGCAATCGTCTCCGCAGTCGCTAGCGCCCCTTCGACACACTCCTCGGGCGTCGCAAACACTCTCGCAGCCAACCCCCATTCATACGCTTCCCTCCCACTGAAACTCTTGCCCGTCAAAATCAGCTCCATCGCCCTCGCCTTCCCAATCGCCCTGGTCAACCTCTGACTCCCTCCCGCACCCGGTATCACGCCCAACTTAATCTCGGGTTGTCCAAAGTTCGCCTTCTCTGAACAGTACAGAATGTCCGCCATCATGGCCAACTCACAGCCTCCTCCCAACGCATGCCCATTCACGGCAGAAATGACGGGTTTCTTGATCGTGGCGGGCAGTTCGGACCAGGACTCGATAAAGTCGTCTCCGTAGGCGTCGGAAAAGGTCTTGGTGGACATTTCTTTAATGTCGGCGCCTGCTGCGAAGGCTTTGTGAGATCCGGTGAGGACGATGGCGCCGATGGTGGAGTCGTGGTCGAAGGACTTGAGGGCTGAGTTGAGTTCGAGGATGAGGGGGGTGAAGAGGGCGTTGAGAGCTTTGGGGCGGTGGAGTTCGACTGGAAGACTCTATGCATCAGTCTATATAGATATGATGTATAGCGAGGTTTGTTCGGTCGTGGTGGCGGAGAGAGACATCTTCTTACCCAACCCGACACCTGCTCGAGGCGTGGATACTTTGATGTGCTCGTATGTTGTTTCGGTTGCGCTGGAATAGGTTCGTATGCGCAATGGCTGCATGAAGCGGCCGAATTGGGAGGCGCTGGGCCTGAGTTTGGATGCCAGCATCGTTGTGGTGGTGGTGGTCGTGGAGGTGGTGGTGGTGGTGATTACATGTAGTAGACACAGAGGACTGAACCAGCAGTTGCTAGGTACATGTAGGTAGGTGTGTGAATATGTTTCTAGGACAAGAGCTTCACACTTCGGATGTCCATAGCTCAGCTTTTAAGCCGCCGCCAGCCTTGGGAGGTAGGTAGTTTCCCCAATGCATGCGCCACACACGCCACACTACGACGGAAGCCCAAAGTGGCCAGCCGCCATTCCGCCATTCCGCCACCCGTCACCCCCAAACTTCAACTTTACCTAGCTTTATACTACTACTACGCAATCTACTTAGAGTCGAGATAAGCGAAGAGAGAGAGACGAAATAAGCGACGAGACAAGACAAGCGACGAGGGACAAGATAAGCGACGAAGGATAAGACAAAGGATAAGACGAACGACGAGGGACAAGCAACGAGGGACAAGCGACGAGGGACAAGCGACGAGGGACAAGCGACGAAGGACAAGCGACGAGGGACAAGCGACGAGGGACAAGCGACGAGGGACAAGCGACGAGGGACAAGCGACGAGGGACAAGCGATAAGGGATAAGCGATAAATAACAAGCGACGAAGGACAAGCGACGAAGGATAAGCGACGAGGGATAAGCGACGAGGGACAAGCGACGAGGGACAAGAACGAGCGACGAGGAACGAGCGACGAGGGACAAGAGAAGACGAGCGACAAGGGACAAGACGAGACGAGCGACGAGAAACGAGCGACAAGACGAGACAAGCGACAAAGGACAAGATAAGACGAGCGACGAGGGACAAAACAAGACGAGCGACGAGGGACAAAATAAGACGAGCGACAAGGGACAAGACGAGACGAGCGACGAGGGACAAACAAGACGAGCGACGAGGGACAAGACGAGACAAGCGACGAGGGACAAGACAAGACGAGCGACGAGGGACGAGACGAGTAACGAGGGATAAAACGAGCGACAAAGGACAAGACGAGCGACGAGGGACAAGATAAGACGAGCGACGAAGGACAAGACGAGGTAAGCGACGAGGGATAAGACAAGACAAGCGACGAGGGACAAGACAAGACAAGCAATAAGGGATAAGACGAGACGAGCGACGAGGGACAAGACAAGACGAGGGACGAGACGAATAACGAAACGAGACGAACGACGAAATAAGACGAGCGATAAAAGAAGAGACTAGAGATACTAGGTACGTAATAAAAGGAAAGAGTATAACGAAAGGAAAGAGTACGACGAAAGGAAAGAGTACGACGAGATTCTCTCTTTACGTAATTTCCTCCTCTCGTTATAGGTATCCTCCTCTCGTTGTAGGTATCCTCCTCTCGTTGTAGGTATCCTCCTCTCGTCGTAGGTATCCTCCTCTCGTTATAGTTTCCTCCTCTCGTTGTAGGTATCTCCTCTCGTTATAGGTATCCTCCTCTCGTTATAGGTATTCTTATCTTATCGTAGGTATTCTCCTCTCGTCGTAGGTATCCTCCTCTTATTATAGGTATCCTCCTCTCGTTATAGGTATCTCCTCTCGTTATAGGTATCCTCCTTTCGTTATAGGTATCCTTCTCTTATCGTAGGTATCCTCCTCTCGTCGTAGGTATCCTCCTCTCGTCGTAGGTATCCTCCTTTCGTCGTAGGTATCCTCTCTCGT
>JH792598.1:49130-63236 GCA_000291705.1 Sphaerulina populicola P02.02b | reverse complement strand
TCTAGAGGGCCCTACCCGTCCTATATAGTCATCGACTCAGACAGGACGTTAATAGAATAAACAAACAAACAAACAAACAAACAAACTACTACTAATTCTAATAAATCGACCTAGGGCGTAGTAAGAATACTATATAGTCGCGGTAAACATATTACTAATAGAGCGATCGTAGCGACGCAACTACGATAGAGTAATTAGCGGCCTACTAATTCGTACTACTAATAGTAGTAATAGTAGTAGTACGGAATCACTCCCTCTACTACCGTCGTTTAAGAAGAGAATCCTTACGATATTACTATTACCGAAGAAGACTACTAGTAGTAGTACTATAGTATAGTAGAGAAAGATAGCTATAGGCCGGTAGGTAATAGTAGTAGCGAACGATCCGTAAGGGGTATCGAGTCGTATAACGAACATACTACGAACGCCGCTACTAGTATATTAACTAACGATTGATCTTACCTAGAGTAATAATAGAAGGCGAACCCTTATAATCTTACCGAAGCTAAAGGGCCGTACCGAAGATATTAGTAGTACGAACGAGTCTACGAACCGTAGTACGAACGAGTCTACGAACCGTAGTACAAACGAGTCTACGAACCGTAGTACGAACGAGTCTACGATTAGCGGTACGATTAGCGGTACAATTAGTAGTACGATTAGCGGTACGATTAGCGGTACGATTAATAGTACAATAGACGCAGCCGACGGCGACTTTAATAACGTATTTGACGGTCTATTTAACGGTAAAGGGTCTCCCTTCTCGTTCGATAGTATAGATTATAGCGCGAACGACGCCGCGAACGACGCCGCGAATAACGTAGGGTCGATCGTAGCGACCGATATAGGGAGCGACGCTACGACCGACGTAGTAGCGACCGACGCTACGACCGACGTAGTAGCGACCGACGTAGCGACCGATGTAGCGACCGACGTAGCGACCGACGTAGCGACCGACGTAGCGACCGACGTAGTAACGAGCGACGCCGCGAACGACGCCGCGAACGACGCTGCGAACGACGCCGCGAACGACGCCGCGAACGACGCCGGATCGGTCGTAGCGACCGACGCTATAGTATTACCGGCTCGTAAGAAGCAGAGGAGGAAGCCTATACTACCGCCGCTTTATATAAACCTAAGGAGGCCCCGTTCGTAGTATATTCGTAGTATATTTATTAGGCGTTGTACGTATTCTTTTGCTAGTATATATATAGGTAGTTGGTATTTATTATATTATAATAGTAATGTGTAGAATGCTGTACTACTACTATACGTATATAATGTATAATAGTAAGTATAACAGTAAGTATGTATATAGTAAGTGTATAAGTTGATTTGCGAACGAATAGAATACGTCCCCGAATGTACTACGAATATGCGTACAAGTAGGATTTTGATTTTCTGCGTTCTGCGTTCGTGCGTTCTACGTTCGTGCGTTCTGCGTTCGTACGTTCTACGTTCAGATTTAGGTTTATGGCCTCAACCCAGATCCAGAGCTCCCTACCTAGGAGGTAGGTACCTCGAACTTTGAAACTTTCTAACTTCGTCCCGCCTGTTCCTGCATACTACCTCAGTATACTTTACTCTTTTTCGTGTTGACACCGAGTGCACGCCAGGGCTAGCTTTCGACAATGGCTGCACCTCACCAGCCTCCGCGCGAATACATCGAGAATGAAGGATATGTCGGCGAACGCAACGCGATGCCTGGCTCAGCACACGACACAGCCCCAGACGACGAAGAGGAAGCAGAAGACGACTACGACGATCTCCTCCTCTCGGACCTGGATGAGACTGAAATTGCCACTTCGAACCCGTCAGACTATACCAAATCATACAATCGCCAGCGAAAGCTGAACGATAATTCGATCCCTACCGACCAGAAACCCAAGACGAATCCGCAGCTGAACACGAAAGCGGCCATTGACGACCACATCAAGAGTCTGTCTCGCCATGTCGCTAAGCTCAACGTGAATGCAATCGAGGGAGGAGCCACGAAACATCATGGAGGTGCTGAAAAGTCGGAAAGAGCGACCAGCGAGCAAGTGCTAGACCCGAGGACGCGTATGATGCTGCTGCAACTGCTGAACAGAAATATCGTCTCGGAGATCAACGGTGTGCTGTCGACAGGAAAGGAGGCAAACGTCTATCACGCTGCCACGATACCCGAGGAGAGCGACAAGGTGCTGAACAGAGCCATCAAAGTGTACAAGACCAGCATTCTGGTCTTCAAGGACAGGGACAAATATGTTACAGGCGAGCATCGTTTCAGGAGTGGGTACAACAAGAGCTCCAACAGAGCTATGGTGAAAGTGTGGGCTGAAAAGGAATACCGCAACCTCAGGAGAATACACCAAGCTGGAATCCCATGCCCAGAACCGGTCTACTTGAAAGCACACGTCCTGGTCATGTCTTTTCTCGGAAACAGCAAAGGATACCCTGCACCACGATTGCGAGATGTGGAGTTTGATGATTCGAGAACTCCCCAAGAGATTCAACAGAAATGGACCGCGATATATGTTGAACTCCTCAGCTATATGCGCATGCTATACCAAGTCTGTAAGCTGGTACATGCAGATTTGTCTGAATACAATCTGCTTTACTTCAAAGACATCCTCTACGTGATCGATGTCTCACAATCGGTCGAGCACGATCATCCTCGCTCGCTCGAATTCTTGCGAATGGATATCAAGAATGTGTCGGACTTCTTCCGCAGAAAAGGCGTGGACACCCTATCGGAGCGATCGGTCTTTGGCTTCATTACGACTGGATCTGGAAGCACGGAAATGACTGGCATGAAGGAGACGATTGAGAAGATGTTTGAAGTTGAGGCTCAGGCTGGTAAGCAAGACACAGAAGTGGATGATGAAGTCTTTCGACAGCAGTACATGCCACAGACACTACGAGAAGTGTACGACATTGAGCGTGATGCGGAGGCGATTAAAAAAGGTCAAGGCGACGGTCTCGTCTACCAAGATCTTCTGGCTACGAAGGCTATCGTCCCCGACGAAGCAGCTAGCGAGGAGGAAGACGATGGCAGTGATTCGGATGATGGCTCGGATAGTGATGTGTCAGAGAGTGCATTCGCCAAGGGCACACCCAGAGGCAAGAAGCATGAAGACAAGGAGACCAAGAAGGCGCATAAGCTTGCCGTGAAGGAGGAGAAGAGGGAGAAGAGGAAGGAAAAGCTTCCCAAGCACGTCAAGAAGAAGATGATTAGCTCGAGTTCGAGAGGAAAGAAGTGAGAGAGGAGACATGGAGGGTGGAACTGTGCATACTGTAGATGAGTGAAAGGCCAGTAAGGTATGTCTGGGCCTGCATCATGATACCCACGCATGAAGTGTGATGACTGTTTTACACAATCCTTACGAGGACTACATACCATATGTGTTCATGACCTGGACGACTCAAGACTTGTTATGTCTACCATCATCACCGTTCTCATATGGCCCGCCGCTCTCCTTCACCACTCCCTTCTTTTCATTGTGATCCTTCGACTGCTGGCTCCACTCCGGCGCCTCATCCTTTCCATTATCCTCTTCTTCATCGCCCTCTTCCTTGGTCTTGTGCACCGTCTGTGGGTCATGCTCAGCAGGACTATAAATCGTCACCAGCTCCAACGGTTGATCCTTGGAAGTATTGATAAACTGATGCTGCGTCCCCGCGGGGACAACTACCACATCAGATGCTTTGACAGCCTGCGGTAGAGATGAGTAAGTAAGTACATCAGGTAGATAGATACAGGTAAATAGATAGGTAGCATAGGTAGGTAAGGTTTCAATCGTCAGCCAAAACTCACCTGATCTTTGCCCGCCACAGTGGCTTTCCCTTCACCACTCGTAAACAGCAACACCTGATCCACCGTGTGGACCTCGTCGCCAATGTCCCCGCCGACGGGAATTTCCATCGTCACTACCTGGCTGTAGAGACCTGTGTGCAAGACTTTGCGAAATTGCCCAAATGCTCGCACTTCGGAAGTTAGATTGGGGAAGTAGATGAGTTCGTGCTTCGGGGGCTGTTTCGAGATTTGAGAGTCTTTGCCCATGGTTGCTTTTGCTGTGCTTGTGGAGAATGGTCGGAGTACTGCTGCTGCTGGTGGTGTTCGAAGCTGCAGGTTGGTGGGTTTTGTTGCGAGGAGGAGTTGTTTTTGTTGTTGTTGATGTAACAGGCGAGTATATGTACAGGTACTTACGCGAGAGCTGAACATTGTGCTCTGAAAAGAGTGCGTGAGGGACAATGTGGCGATATGTAAAGATGGGTACATGTAAGTACAGGATTACATTATCTGTACCTTAGCTGTATGGATCCATCATAGATACGTAGGAGGTAGGTCACGCCTCACATACAGGTCGGGTACCATGTAATGAGGTAGTGCATTATGTAGTAGGTCCCTATGTACATGTAGGTAGGAGGTACATGTAGTGTTGATGTCAGAGACCGAGCTCTGCGGGATGTACGGGCCGGGTCGGATCGATCCTCTCGCATTACTGTTAATGACTAATCACTCATTCTATCAAACAGCTCCCATCTTCCAACCTCGCAAATCGTATCTGTATATCAGACATGGTAGAGCCTATCCGTGCATGGTTCCTCTCCTTTCGGCAGACAGATGGTCCAACGAGCTGCAATAAATCTTAATGGCGATAATTCTCTGGTTCGCAACGACAAGAAATTACTTGATAGGAACGTTCCAATTCCGTGGGGATAGGATGTGCGAGAGCTATGGAGCTTGAGGATGATGTCAATAGTGATCTAGACTGGAGGTTTCCAGATGACCCAGAAATCTGCATTGCCGAATATGGCATAGCGAGGGAGATGAGGTAGGAGGTTAGTAGATGGTTGAGAAATGGGAGTGTGGAGTTGCCAGAGGTGAGATTCAGCCGAAAAGGCATCTATCGCAGCTCGATGAATGGATGAGTGTACCAACACGTCTATGCCATTCAGGATGAGGTTTGGTACTGGAGAAAAAGAGGAAAAAAGAAAGGAAAAAAAGAAAAAAAGAAAAACAAAGAAGAAAAACAGATAGTGCGACAAGGATTGTGGTCTGGACCGCAGACGAACCAATCCGAGGACCCAAGTGGAAGGCTGAACTTCGGTCAACATCGTTTTGTACAGCAAATCACATGATTTGTACCGGCCAAGATCCTCGATCTGGGGCCTCCTTGTCGGCTCTGCTGGGCCGCTCCACTCGTGGGAAGTTGGAACCGATCTCCACTTCGAACACGTCTGCACCTTCGGGGCAATTCCATGCAGTGGGCCAACAACGTCTCTACCAATAACAACAACAACAAACACAACCACAACATCGACAACAACGACGACGATGACGACGACCAGATTCATCGCCATAGAACAAGCCAGTGCATGCATCAGATTAGGTATCCGCCAGTTGACCGCACAGGAGCGCGGGCTTCCATACCGCCTGCACTCGCGCCACTCGTCCCTCGCCGCCCGCGTCCTCTGGTCGTAGCATTGCTGGCAGGATGGCAGGCTGGCGGGCGGGCTGACACGCAAGCAGACAGGCTGACACGCCGCCCTCCGCTCCCTCCTGACGCTCCCTCCTACCTCCTAGCGCCTACGCTCAACTCTCGTGGTGGCGGTCTCATCACCGCACGCGCCTTGGCGACATATCTCAGCCTTATCCAAGCGTCAAGGGCTCGTCTGCCAATCGCAGCGGCAGAAGCGCTCTTGGTACCTGGCATTAGTGCAATTCTGTCGCAGCGGCGCGTGGCACCGCGTACACCACCCGCTTGTTCCGCTCATCAGTCGACCCGCTGTTCTTGGCAGCTGCCTTCTTTCGTATTCTGCCCCGACTTTGAGAACTGAGTTATAGACACTTCAGATGCATGCACAAGAAACACTCGCTGTCGGCCCGCATGATGAAACGACTCCTGGGGCTACGGAGGTAGACACAGACAGAAGCTCTGTTCTGCGTACTGCAGTCTGCAGGAGTACTAAATGGCAGCGCTATAGAGTCTGCATCGCACCAATCCGAACTGCTTCACACCTCCCTCAAACAGGGTGTCGTCGACTGCAGCCGTCCAATTTCCCTCGCCCTGTTCAAGCACATCCGCCAAGTCTATTGGTCTCTGGTGTAAATAGCGCCGCTTGGCCTATAAGGATCCCCGTTCACGCTCGCGGCGGCTCGACAACAGGTAATCCTAACGCTCTCCCATTGTTCTTCCTTTCTTCTCTGCCGCTCTCAATCAAATCGATCGAGTCGCCGGCTGACTCTCGTCTACGTTCCTTTCTGCCTTTGCCATTGACCTCACCTGCGCAAGCTTGACTTCTTCCTTCGACACCAGTCGACTGTCACTCCTTTGAACGCAAGCTCGCATTCACCACGCTCATTACGACTTAGAAGAAGAAGGCTTTATCGCCCCTGGCCGCTCCTTTCACACCCACCGAACCGAGCGATACCAGCAGACCATCACACAAACGAGGAGAAGATGAAGACCACAATGTACGCCGCCGCTGCGGCTCTAGCAACGACTTCCTCGGCGAGGCAGTTCGTCATGTATACCCCTGGTGGTGACAGCGATCTAGTCGAGCGCATGGATGCCATCGTGTCGCCAGGGTCAATCAGCGCACACACGCAGTAAGAGTGAACTGATCGCTAGATGTCCCACGGCTTGAAGTAACCATTGTTATAGCCAGATCTTCGGCGCAAGCGGAGCCTCGCCGGACATGACGTACGAGTCTCTGCAGAAATCGGACTGCACCACTGTTGGAAACGCAGCTATGGCGGGAAACTCGCAGGACAAGTCTGTGTACTGGCATCCCTCGTTGTACGCGGAGGCCAAGAACGGCACAGGCTATGTGCGCATTCCCAGTGGCGGTCACAAAATGTACTATCGCGACGTGGGAAATTCTGCCGACCAAGTGGCTTCGCCCTTTGAGTTCCCCAAGAATTTCCACATGGTCGCGGGTGATCAAACAATGCGTGCCGCAAACAAGGACACGAAGCACCAACTCATCACCGAATGGATTTGCCACACTACCACGGGAATGATTATGGGCGTGGACCAGAAGTCGGGTTTCCCCGCCGACGTGTCCAATTGCGATTCTTATCCTGGCTTCGCAGGATCGATTCACTTCCCCCACTGCTGGAATGGTGAAGCTCCCAAGGTGAACGACAACAGCCACATGTCATACCCCGATGGTGATCCTCAGGGCGGTCCATGCCCCAGCACGCACCCGATTCGCCTCCCTCACATTTTCATGGAGAACTTCTTCGACCTCGCCAAGGTGCACGATCAGATTGAGCCCAACACGTTTGTCCTGTCCCAAGGTGATCCTACTGGATACGGCTGGCACGCCGATTTCTTCAATGGTTGGGACGAGGGTGCCATTCCAGCGCTGATCCAGTCCTGCCCAAATCCATTCTATGGAAATGAGGACGTCGGTACCTGCCCCACCTTTAAAGGATTCAGCATGAAGAGCACCGACTGCAAGATGAAGGCTCACTTCGAGGAGAACAGTGACACGCCTGGTGAGTATCTCCCAGGCTGTAACCCGATTAGCACGGTCAACCCAGCACCAAAGATGGCCGCTGCTCCCCTAGGTGTGTGCTCCGACGAGTGCACTCCCGCCAGCGCACCAAATGCTGGCAACGCTCCTAGCTACAACTCCTCCCCCTCCTCCTCCTCTTCCATCAGCGCTCCCAGTTACGGCAAGCCCAGCTCTTCCACGACACCTCGGGCAGCAGCCACCACTCTGGCCACCACATACTCGGCTCCTTCGCCCGCTGCCTACGTCGGTGCTGCCAAAGATGCGGTCAAGGACGCTGTCAAGAACGCTGTCGATCCTGCGATCGAGTATGTCACGCATGTCGTCACGGTGACCGCAGATCCCTACAAGCGAGACGCCGCGCCCACTCCCTACAAGCGCCACGAGCATGCGCATATGCGAAAGCACCAGCGTCACATATGAAAGTAAAGAATGTGCTGCTGCTTGGTCGTTCAAATTTTCAAACCTTCGATTTTGCGTTTGGAGAGAGCTTGTCGTGGTGAAATATTCTTTTTGGGGAGAATTTTGTACGTGCTCTATGTGAGCGAGCGAGAGAGATGTATGTACATACACGTATGTACGTAGCACGAAGGATGATGACATTCGAGGCGTTGAGAGCGTGGCAGATTAGAGAGCGAGAGAAAGAAAGTTTGAACTTGAAGACTTCACACATCCTCTCTTGAGATTCCACGCTGATTGTTCTTTTTTCTTTTTCATCGCAGCAGCATCATACGATATCCAGTTGTATACACCACACAGAAAGAGTGTGAAGAAAAGAAGCTGACTAGGTAGCTGGCTGGCTAGCATGATTGATTGCTGATGGAAATGTATCAGGCAAGCAGGTACATGTAAACCACCTTGATTCCTCAAAAGTCTTGAATCCCCGTCTCGCCACCAGGCAGACCCTCTCCCAAGAATTCAGGCGTCTGATTATCAATATACAATTCCAATCTCCTCCGTTCCTCCTCCTCGCGATCATCATATTCTTCACTGTCGTCCACCGCCGCATAATCGAAATCGCCATCGTGCCCTCGCAAAAACCGTTGCGTCATCACGTCTACAAATCGCTTCCATGCGCTTTCCTTGTTCGGAGCGGCCTCTTCTTCTTCGTCTTCTTCTTCGTCTTCTTCTTCTTCTTCTTCTTCGTCCAGAATCCGACCATTGGAGTAGTAGGAGGAGGAAGAAGAAGAATAAGAAAAAGTCCCGGCAGCGGTGCTGTCGATACCATTACCATTATTGTTACGATTGCTACTACTACGACTGCTCGACTCGGAGGGTCTTAGCTGCTGCTGCAGTGCGGCGAGTTTGGCTTCGCTTCGGAATAAGTCTGCTTCGAGAACTCCCGTGTAGCCTCTTCGTCGACCTTCTTGCTCGCGCTCGGCGGCGCTTTGGAATCTGCGGACGAGTCGGTCGTAGAGGAGGGGATCTGTTGTGTTTTTTCTTTTTTTTATAGGCATATATGAAAGATTGTGAGTTCTACTACCTACCAGCAAGCTCGAGGTCGGGAGACGTAAAGTAATCGGGATGGGTGCTGAGATACCGCATTCGTCTGTTCTTGATGCGAATTCGGTGGTGGGTGTAGCTCTCCCGTTCTGATGGCGAGGGTGACATGTGCTGGGATGGCGTCGTCATATCTTCTGGAAAATGTGGCATTGTTCCCGTGGTTCGCAGCAGGCGGTTGAATGGTACAGGTCATGACATTGTAGGTACATGTACTGTATCTAGCCGGAGGTTGTTGTGTGGACACTAGAAAGGGAAGGGAAGGGAAGGGAAGGGAAGGGGTTGTATCGTCCAATGAGAAGTGACTTCATGGTCATGACGCTAAGCCATGTTTCGTCGACTCGACCCAAGGCACAGACCATTTCGGCTCCGTCGGCAAGTGGGTCTCCAGTGACGACGACGCGACCCCTGCCTGGTGGTTTCCATTTTCATATGAACAGCCCTGACGAACACTCGAACACTCCAACATCTCCTCTCCCTCGCACACACACGCCCTCCCTCTCCCTCTCCCTCTCCCTCGTACACACACCCTCTCGTCTTTTATCTTCGGCTTACTGTCATTATCTGCTCTCCGCTATGCCTTCGACAACACATCGCAGACCCACCCGAGCATAGATACATATTGCACGCCGCATCTTTCACTTATATACCCACGGAATAGCGACCTGTGTTGCTGCGACTCGAGGACTCAAGCATGGCAGGCGGAGGGGATGACACGGATGTGACACTGGGACATCTGAAGGCACGTTTGGAGGTACAGCAGCGAGCCGCAGAGCACCAGGGAACACCAGCTCATCCTTCTACGTCACGGCTCGATGATACGAGGGGCCAATATGAACCTCTGATCAACCGGATCAGCAACAACTGGCGCTACGAAAAGACCGATGAGACGCAAAAGATAGAGGGACAGGGAGACGACGAGCGCGAATACACATGCTGCGATCTCGACGAGGATACGAGTTGTCCAAACACGATACGCGACTGGATTGCCTCACGGAGACTTCGAAGGATGCTGGCAGTACTATTGCTCGCCGCAGTGGCAGTGTACTACCTATGGGCACACTATCTGCAGCCGGCCATGGCGGTAGATCGGCTGTACGAGGAGGGATTCGTAGAGCAGAGCAATGGATCCTACGGAATCGCGCGAGGTGGTCACGACAAAGACCTGGTTCATTTGAGAAAGCTGGAGCCACATCTGTTGCCCGGTGGTGAAGCAGATCGTGACGGCAAGCGGAGATTGGTCTTCATTGGCGATATTCACGGCTGTAAGAAAGAGCTGCTGAAGTTGCTGCGCAAGGTGGAGTTCAACGAAGACACAGATCATCTGGTCCTGGTGGGCGACACCGTGACAAAGGGACCAGACAATCTTGGTGTACTGGACGAGCTCATCCGACTCAACGCCACGAGTGTGCGGGGAAATCACGAAGATCGTCTTCTGCACATCGCGAAGAAGCTCCGCGTAGATGGTTCAATCCCAGTCGAGGCAGAGAGCAGTAAAGGCTATGCGAGAGACGCCGCTTTAGTGCGCCAGCTGGAACCTCGTCATTTGGTGTACATGCGCCAAATGCCCTTGATGCTACAAATTCCAGCCTTGCCAATGGCGCGACATCCTACGAGAAAGACGAGCTCCCCAATCACCGAGCATATCATTGTCGTGCACGCTGGCTTGGTGCCAGGAGTGCGACTACGGAAGCAAGATCCCTATTTCGTCATGAACATGCGGTCCATTAATGGTCGAACCCACGTACCGTCTGCACTTCGAGACGGCAAGAATGCGAAGCCGTGGTATGACATCTGGCGGTGGTACAACGATCGCATTTTTCGACGCCACTCCATGGCCGGCTTTCCGACTGACGACCTTGAAAGCGAAGATGAACAGGGAGACGACACTCCCAGCTGGGCGGTTGGTCTCTGGAAGAACTTCTTTGGGAGAAGCAAGGCACATCCGCGACCTCGTGTCGTCATCTATGGACATGACAGCAAAAGTGGTCTGGTCATTCACAGATGGTCCAAAGGTCTAGATTCTGGCTGTGTCAGCGGCGGGAAGTTGACGGCGCTGGCGCTGAACGCAAAGGGTGAGCAGGAGCTCTTCCACGTGAAGTGTAAGAACTATCGTGATTGAGTTTTCCCGTCTCGCACATCTTCTTCCTCTGCCCTTTCATTTTGTTTTTCCGATGCTGCGTACAAGCGAGGCGTTGTGGTCGGACCCTACTGGTCTAGATATTCGATATACCTCCTACCCTGGGATATATATATATATGCTAGAATCAATCGAAATCCTTGGAACACAAGCCTCTCATTGGGGTCCTGTGATTCCATTGCTACGCGCGAACTCCTTTTGTGTGGGGGGAAAAGATGGTATGAATTACTTATTTCATGGCGTCACGATGGAGAAGGAGAGGTTATCGTCCTTCTCTTCCTGCTCCTCTTTCACTACTCATGGATGGATGAATGACTGCCTGTGCAGTTGTTGTTTTGGAAATAGATATGTGTCTCCAATGCGCATTGTGTGAAAAAGGCTTCGTGTTTAAACCTCGGCTCCCACACTTCACCCTGTTGACATTCGCCAAGCACTCAACTCCCTATTCTTGCCAACACATACATCATCACTTTTATTCACCGCATTTTTTGCAGTGTCAGCCTAAGCTCGAAGCGATGAAGGAAGTAAGCATATCATTTGCGAGCCTCCTTTTCCACCCCAATCAATTCCACTGACCAGACCAATCAGGATGGCCCAAATACACCCATGATGGTATCGCTCCTCGCCGGAGGCATCGCAGGAGCAATCGAGGGAGCTGCCACTGTCCGTCCACATTGTTCCCAATACCCTACCCTTTTCTACCTGAGAATAAGCTAAAAAAAGGGACCCCTGAAAAAAGTATCCATTCGAATTCGCCAAAACACGCGTCCAACTTCGCGAAAAGAAAGGCCAACCCACACCCAAAAATCCCTTCAAGGTCGTCTACCAAGTCTACTCCAAAGAAGGAATCCGAGCATTATACAAAGGCTGTCTCCCTCTCGTGATCGGTTCCGTGGGAAAAGATGGCATCCGCTTCCTCTCTTTCGACACGATCAAAAACACCTTCAAGGACCCCGAAACCGGCACTCTCTCGCCACTACGGAACATGCTCTCGGGAATGGCCAGCGGCGTCGTCGCCTCGGCCACGGCCGTGACGCCCACGGAACGGATCAAAACCGCATTGATCGATGACGCGAGAACCGAGAGACGCTTCCTGAATGCGAGACATTGCGTCCAAACTATCCTGCGCGAAGACGGTCTGGCAGGCTTGTATCGTGGTTTCGCAGGCACGACGTTGAAACAAGCGGGCGCGACGGCGTTTCGCATGGGCACGTATAATATTCTCAAGGACTATGAACGTACCAAGGGCATGGAGCAGAGTACGACGACGAATTTTGCAAATGGAAGTGTGGCTGGCGTGGTGACGACGTTGGCGACGCAGCCGTTTGATATGATTAAGACGAGATGTCAGAGTTCGAGGGGTGCGAGTACGGTTGATGCGTTCAGGACCATCATGTCGGATTATGGGATCAAGGGCTTTTGGAGAGGGACGACGATGAGGTTGGGGAGGACCGTGTTTAGTGGTGGGATCCTGTTCACCAGCTATGAGTGGGCCGCTGCGTTGTTGAACCCGCTCTTCCTTCGCGACGATATGAGGGAGAAGTGAAGTGGTCAGTAGGTAGGAATTGAACGGATCGGCTTGGCAACGAGATGCAAACACGCGGCATGGACAGGCATATTGAGAGAACAGTAGTAGTAGCAGCACAAGATCCCCAAGCCTTCAGACAAAGCACCAACAAGTCTCAAAAAGGGTCGCCTCCATCTCTTCATTGACCACCATCCAGCTGTTCAGGATCCTCGACCCGATCCCCCCTCCCTCCTCGACCACCCCGTCCTCTCCGTCTCTGTTCTCGCGCCACCTCCTCCTCCTCCCTCAAAAACCTCACCTCCATAACCAACCGATTCAACTCCGGTCCAATTTTCTTCTCCGCAGCCATCAACGCACTATACTCTGCACTCATGGTCAACGCCTCGGCCTGGCACTCGAGCACTTTGGCCCTTGCTGCTCTGCATTGGGGAGATTTGGGCCCGTGGGTGGCTTGGACCCAGTGGCGGGTGCGGATGGCGTTGGAGCGGGTTTGACTAGATGGAGAGGAGAGAGAGAGTGGTTAGTGAGGAGTTTTTCTTTTTTGGCGAAAAGGGGGGATGAGGATGAGGATGAGGATGGAAGATGGAGGGAAGGGTTGGTGCTGTAGTGCATCCTTTTTTTTCCAATTGTCCGCTCTTCTTCTTCTTTCTTCTCCTCCTCCTCCTCCTTCTTCTTTCTTCTTTCTTCTTCCTTCTTCAACAACAACAACAATAACAACAACTTACAGTACATCATGCAACCGCCCAACAGCAGCCTGCCGCTCCTGAATCGCCGCGTCCAAATTCCTCCGACTCGCACGCAACAGCGCGCGAGGATCGTGCAAAAGGGGAACACGCAGCACCACGATCAATTTCGGTCCCGTGGGAGGCCATCCCACCGCCACCACAGAGTCTTTTCGGCGCCGCTTCTGGGCGCGAGATGTTGGGGAACGGCGGTCGGCAGATGAGGTGGGTTCGACGCTGTCGTTGTTATGGTTTTTGTCATGCTCGTCGACGTCGAGGGCGCGTTTCTTGCCGCGTGGGGTGACAGGGCAGGCGGTGTAGTTGTCGTCCTTGTCCTCGGCGTCCTTGTCGAGGGCGGTGGGTTTGCGTTTCTTGGGTGATGCCATGTTTGACGTTTGCTGAAATTGTTCGTGTGTGTGTGTGTATGTGTGTGTGTGTGTGTTGCGGTCAACTTTTTTCTTGTTGTTTTTTCTGGGGCCAGATTTATGGACGAGTCGAGATGCCAGCGTGAGCTATGGCTGGGACTCTTTGGTAAAGTTTAGCGCTTCCATGCAGGTGAAGTCGCTGTGAGCATGGCAACGGTGGAGCCTGCTAGGCGACAGAGTCGCACACTTAGCATACATTGTAAGGTGTGTGTGTCGCTGTGTGTGTGTGTGTGTGTGTGTGTGTGTGAGAGAGAGAGAGAGAGAGAGAGAGAGAGAAGAAGAGAG
>JH792598.1:26369-49017 GCA_000291705.1 Sphaerulina populicola P02.02b | reverse complement strand
TGTCGTGTGTGTGTGTGTGTGTGTGTGTGTGTGTGTGAGAGAGAGAGAGAGAGAGAGAGAGAGAGAGAAAGAGAGATATGACAACCGTATGCGTGACAAGAGCGGTATCTGTAAGGCAATGTTATGTTGTGGTGGAGCGTCGATGCTGCAATGTGGGTTCGCGGGCTTGCTTCACCTTGACAAGTGAAGCGGACTCTCACGACACGACACAACACGACACGACACGATGAAAGTGAAGAGAGACTTCCTCCATCCTCACCAGCTAATAACACGCTGTATGAGCGCTCGCGCAAGGCCAGGAGAACAGCCTGCCGCGCCGGAGGTGATGCTCTCAGCCTAGCCGTACGATCCATTGAACCTCGTCATCACACTTGCGTTGGCATTGCGGACTTGCTTTCGAACCGTCGAGGATGAAAAGGAAGCTGGCCGAGTGTTGTCCCTCCTAGGGGTGGGTAGGCGTGTCTCCCGGCGAGCGTCTGGGTAGGGCGTGGAAGAGATCTGGCGAGATGCACGAGGGGTGAGCACATTTCGCGCCCATGGACAACGGGAAGCACTTACTAGTGGCTGTGGATGGGTCGGCGTGATCCAGGTATCGATGCCGTTGACGCGAGCTGACTGTACGCTAGGCTGTGGTCTGCTATTGGTGAGTGTAAGGAAGAGCTGGTCACTTTTGCCTTCTTGATGGTGCAAGACACGACGCGCAGCTCATAAGTACAGCGTACGAAGTTTGATTCTCTGCATCTGATATGCTGTTCCCTAGCAAGGTCGCGGCCTCTATGTACATTATGGTGGTCGATCCTCGCTTGCTCTGCTCAGTCGTCGTACAAGACGTGTCTTTGGGCGAGAATCGTAATGCAAAGAATGGATATGGGCTATTATCGGTCGCCCCCTGGGTTTTCCTTGGACAGAAAAACATGCAGGAATGCCCAAGAATGGACAGACCGCAAAAGTACGGTAATGTCATCTCTCTGAGATGCCAACCGCCCCTCGAAGAAACATTTCGGCATAAAGTCGTGATGATAAAAGTCGGCAGTCTTGTTCAGCCCTCTCTGAAGTTCCCATTCCAATAACTCCCCAATCGCATTTCAAAAATGGCACTGGGCGCGAGTGTGCCCATTCCAGCTTCACTGGTGCCAAAACCATAGCCACTTCAAGACCACTCGTGGCGCTCCCACCACTCCTCCGGCTTGCTGTGTTCAGCCTGCTTACCTACCCATACATTGGATTCTGGCGCGGGAACAGTCTTGCTTTTGTAACCACTCGGGATGTTGGACACCTGTGGCAACACGGGTATGTTGGAGACGTGTGGCTTTGGGATCGATGATGCTTGTGGTATGGCTGATGCTTGCGGTATAGCTGATGCTTGCGGTATGGCTGATGCTTCCACTCCCGTGTTGTATGTTCGTGTTGGTCTGTAGTGACCGGGAATGTAGTCGTTCGCGACAGGAGCGGCAAGGGACGCTGCAGCGCAAATGGAGATGATGGCGGCGACCTTCATATTGATTGCTTGCGGCCTGAGGCTTGTCTAGAGAGTTCCTGCTTTCCAGCTGGGTAGGGACTCGATTTGAGCAGATGTTGAGTGCTCGGTGCGGATGGATGAATGCTCAGTTGGAGTAGTGAGTGTTACAACGAGGTAGGGAGGTAGCCATTGAGCCAAGCTACCTCCTACTACATGTACCTCGCTGCCGCTGCTCAAGAGATCACCAAGGTTGTCCCTACTAGGAGGTAGCGTCGAGCAGAGTCAGTCTATAGCGATGCCGCCTCGGCGATTCTTCCCAGTGTCGTCAGAGGGAGGAGGTATCTGTGATTGAGCGTCGCGAGGTGCATTAGGAGGTACTTCCTAGATCAAAACGGCGATTCCCGTTCCGTCCTACCAACCTATTCGGGTGCCTCTGGCGTGTGCTGTGAGGTTATTAGGAGGTAGCGATCGGCAGGACCTCACTGGGGGCAGTCTCCACTGCTTCTGCCGGAGGTAGATCATTTGCTACCTCCTACATTCCTCCTACTGTACAGTACAGTACCTCCTCGAACCCTGCCAGGTGATAGCCCATTTACGAGCCGACTGAGGTACTTCCTAGGAGGTAGGAGGTGGAGGTACAGTAATGGGCTTGAATTGGTATACCTCCACAGGACAGGACCTGTTCATGTTCGAGTGGGCCACGGCGACGCTCTGCTCTCGGGTTTCACGTCTGCAAGCTAAAAGTGCCGTCCGAGTCACGCTGTTAACGCAGTCCGATATCAACAAAACCATGTACCTCCACCTCACCTCCCTCCCGTGCGGCGAGGCTACCTCCATGGACAATCGATTTTTGCAGCCTTTTCGAGCGGCCGGGAACGAATGGTCCAACCAGGCTCCTGAATGGCTGCAAGCCTGATGCAATGGCTCATACTAGCTCTGGTATTAGGTATGCAGTAAGTAGGCGAGAAGCATGACAATGCATCCTGGACAGCCCACGAAGTTAAGCCTCGGGTCTGTTCACATGCCATGCTGGCTGTGCTCTGACAACGGGGAAAAGATGGAGAACAGTGGGTCGACCTGCCCTTCTCCGTGGCTCCCTTTTACCTTCGGTAGTGCCCTTTTAGGAGGTATGTAGTGCTTCCAGCCGAACGGCGAGGCTAGTAGGTATGGGCCGAGTCGAGCAAAAGGCATTGAGGTTAGTGGGCGGGGGTGGCGAAACCGGCGCCACTTTTCGCTTCTCCAATCGCCCGCTCTTCAGTCTTCACTACCTCCTAGGCTAGGAGGTATCGACTATCGACTGCCGAAGGATCGCTTTGAAAGACTCTTCGCTCCGAAACATGCCCAACATCTCTCTTCTGACCTCATCTTCTCAAATCCCATTCGGATCACCGCGAGAGATGCGGCCAGACCCTACCTCCCACTTCCACGACATCATGCCCGTGCTAGAAAACAGGCCACCCAACGACTAGCAGCATTGTAAAATGAGGAAAAAAAAGCTGCAAGTTTCTGCAGTGTCAGTACTTCGTATACAACGGTGAAATTTCTTGTAAATGAATACCTTAGTAACGTGATGAATATTGCAACGGGAGCCGACTCGTGCGCTAACCCTTGGCGGATTGTCGTTCGCCGCTCCTTGTTCCCCATCCCTCTTATGTAGAATCAGTAGGGACCTACACTTGTCAACACTACACCACACCATATCATTAGTAGGTATACCTCCTACCTCTGAGCATAATTAACATCATTATCCGTATATTGATAATTTGATACCATGTCTGCGCGTCGTAAGTCATAGCCAATCAGGATGAGAGCCTCGAACGGACCCTATTCAGCCATGGCAGCGCTGATGACGATTCAGTCGGTCTCGGCCTGGGTCTCCCTGTGACGACCACGTTCGCCTTGCCCCTCTCCCTCTACTACGTCTTCCTACAAGGGCGCGTAGTACAGCAGCGCGTCAAGGCCAACCAAGCCATCGCGCAATCCTCCTCACCGACCGCCGGCGAAGACGACGGACTCCTCGTAGCCTGTCGCGCTCAAGGCAACTTCAACGAAAACGTCCCACTCGCTCTTCTCCTCGCTGCATTCGTGGAGGCCAACGGAGGAAGCAGGAAAGTCCTGACATGGGCTTTGGCGGCACTCACGCTTGCGAGAGTGATACACGTTGAGGCGGGATTGTTGGTGCATGGCAAGAAGCACGCGCATACAGGACCAGGACGTCCCATCGGCTTCTTCACCACGCTTGCTATCGAGTTGGGTCTTGCTGGCTACGGCGCTTACCTCGTGAAAGAGTACTGGGGTCTGTGATGGAGGGACATGGCGAGGTATGCGATATGAGGGAGGATATAGTGCTGCGTTTCGCGTAGATGGCCTTGACGTGCCTTTGCGCGTCGCTCTCGCATTGTAACGATACCTTCTCTTCAATGAATGAGACTTAGCCAGGGACGGTGAACTTGGTCGAACAGACCCTTTCTCTGCGGTCTAGAGTGCTCGTGTTGTCTCTTATCGGACTCGTGAACATGTCCAGACCATCTACCTCCTACATACATTACATACCTCCTGTGTCTCACGCTCCGGTACCTTACATATGACGGAGTTGAGAGCGGGATACCATGGTAGCACCCTTGCCGGCGATCCAGATAAACTTCCGCTGAAAGGCTGGGCCGGGGCGTTGAGCCACGTGCCTTCTGTCTAGAACCTCTGCAGATCGAATCGGTGTACCTCCTACCTCCTTCTTCCTCCTTTCCCACCAACCTCGACATCTTCCCCATAACATTTCCGTGCAGCGGGAGCTCTCATGCACCAGGACCTCCGTACAGTGCTATCTGATCCTAACTTTGCGTGATAATTTGGAAAAAATCGGAAAATTTGGAGTTTCCAATCATCTTCGTCATGGCCGAGCAACAGGACTCGATTGATACACCTAATTCGGGCCGGTCTCGAAGGGAAGCACGAATCGTGGACCGACATCTGCCAGAAGGATACAGTGCAGAATCAGAAGCTATGGCGTATGCCGCCCCCAGTGATGTGGAGGGTACCTCGTACTTCTCGAAATCCCCAGAGCCGGAGTCGAGTTTGAAGCTCCAAGGAGGCGACATGCATCGTGACATTTTCAAAATCAGAGCACGAGCAAAGAATGACGGAGGTCTAAGGCGATCCAATACGTTTGCCGCCGGACAAAGTCGTCGAGTCCTCTCCGCTGCGGAGATCCCCGTGGGCGATCAGCTTCAGCCTGGCGGTATGCGAAGACAGTATGTGCAACGGCACACTGTACAGAGACGGCTTAGTACAATCGCCACCCCAGTGACCAGTAACTTTGTATCATTTCTGGAGCTCTATGGTAGTTTTGCTGGCGAAAACCTGGAGGATACGGATTCGGATTTGGACCCTGACACGGAATCTGCCATAGATGAGGACGAAGCAGAGGCGAACCAAATGCCTGGCGAAAGACGACCGCTTCTCGGGAGAAGTAACACTTCAAAACGAGGAAAGCGCGAAGGGGATGCTGGCACGACGAAGACTTTCTTTACGCTGCTCAAGGCATTCGTCGGGACTGGAATCATGTTTCTACCGAAAGCATTTAGGAACGGTGGAATCCTGTTCTCTTCCATCACGCTCATCATGGTCTCGTTTATCACGATACTCTGTTTCCGCCTTCTGCTTCAGTGCAGAGAGAGGTATGGTGGCGGTTATGGTGAAATTGGAGATGCAATCTTTGGCCGCAAATTCAGAGGACTCGTTCTGGCATCTATCACAATGTCACAACTGGGCTTTGTCTGCGCTGGCTTGATCTTTACAGCCGAGAACTTGCTATCGTTCTTGCAGGCACTTGTTCCAGCAGATAAGCCCCAGCCATTCAACACAGCCGCCCTGATCGCAATTCAATTTGTGATTCTCATCCCAATGGCTCTGATCCGAAATATCACGAAGCTTGGTCCCGCTGCGCTTCTTGCGGATCTCTTCATTCTCATCGGGCTGGTTTATATCTGGACATATGATATCAAAGAGCTAGCCTACCAAGGCATGGCTCCTACAGTGAAGCTCTTCAACCCGGACTCCTTTACACTTACTGTTGGCTCGGCAATCTTCACATTCGAAGGCATCGGACTTATCTTGCCGATTCAGTCCTCGATGAAGGAACCGGAGAAGTTCTCGTACCTGCTGTACTTGGTCATGTTCATCATCACCTGTATTTTCACCTCGGTTGGAGCTCTGTGTTATGCCACTTTCGGCGAAGAGACCAAGATTCAAATCATATCGAACTACCCGCAGGACAGCAAGCTGGTCAATGCCGTACAGTTCCTGTACTCCATGGCAGTCTTGGTTGGTGAACCTGTGCAGTTATTCCCAGCTGTTCGCATTATTGAGCAGTGGCTATTTGGCGACAAAGCTTCCGGCAAAAAGAGTGCTGGTGTCAAATGGTGGAAGAACCTTCTTCGCACTGCCATGATGTTGTTCTGTGGCCTCGTGGCGATCGTTGCCGCTGGAGATCTCGACAAGTTTGTGTCGCTGATCGGCGCTTTTGCTTGTGTGCCCCTGGTATACATCTATCCGCCAGTGCTACATCTTCGAGGCATTGCGGAGAAGAGGTCAGAGAAGATATTCGACATGGTTATGATCTGTGTCGGAGTGGTAGCAATGGCATATACGACGACGATGACACTAAAGCAGTGGATTGAGGGTTCAATATGAAGTAGTCTGTGGATATGACAGTAACACATGAATCAGATGATATAGCATAGCGTAGCGTAGCATAGTGTAGCATAGCGTAGCATAGCGTGGTATAGTTACAGAGGACAGCACTTGCGATTCTATTTCCATGCATGTACAACTCTCTCGCTCAGGTAGCGTCCTTTGCCTTTCACGTGAAGCCCCACATTGAAGTGCTTCCAGACAGGCACCTGCAATCCTTCTCAAGAGAACGTCTTCTTCAACACCGCCTGCTCCTCTATTCCCTGTACATCGCCACAATGAGCTCCAAGGTGATCAGCATCAGCTCAACAGGCCACTTCAAACAAACTACGGCCTCCTCCACTTACACCGTCGTCGATTTCTACGCGTAAGAGCCCACAGAAACAGATGCGCCAGCGAACATGTACTGATCACACCACCTCACCTCACAGAGACTGGTGCGGACCATGTAAAGTGATCAGTCCAGTATTTGAACAACTCGCAGCAGCAGAGTCCAAACCCGGCCGCATCATCTTCGCCAAAGTCAACGTAGACAACCAACGCGATGTGGCATCCATCTATGGCATTTCAGCGTAAGCAACAGTACTCCAGTCTTTCCCACACTGCCATGTCCCAATTATTGCAGCCCTTGCTGACTTCACAACTCTAGAATGCCTACGTTCCTGATCCTCAAAGGCAGTAAAGTCGTCGAGACCGTCCGAGGCGCAAACCCCACCGCTCTACGATCCGCTATCCTCTCCGCTGCCGCCGATGCTGCCAAAGGGCCTGCGAAAGCCGCTTCTTCTTCGGCCTTGTTTAGTGGAAAAGGCCAGACGCTGGGGAGTCAAGGTGGGAGTCGACCGAATAATGCTTCCGGGCCTGGCCTTGGGGCTAGTTTGCCGAATTTGGGACACGCTTTCTCTGCGCCGGGGGCGTTCGCGCAAGGGAGGGGGATACCGGCTATGGTGGTGAGGTTCCTGGGGCTATATTTCTCGACGCTGTTCAGCTTTGATCCGATCAGGACGGCGGAGGAGAGTCCGTTTGCGGTGAAAAAGACGAGTGTTAGGTCGAGATGAGAGTAGTGGTGGTGGTGTTGGTGAATGAATTATGAGAGACGAGGGCGTTGGAGGCGTTATATATTTCATGGAGGAGGGTATGGCAGCCATCAGTCATACCTTTGATGGTTGAATAACAGCAGGGAGCAGAAGACATAAGAGGCTGGGCTGTCACCATGGGGCTTCTCAGACGCTGAGAGTGGTATCACATGTATCATACTGAAACGACTGCATCTGGACCTAGCTACCTGCCAAACCAGTCCACGTCGAATAATGTCGAAGATGGCCACTTCATGTGAGCAGGGCGAAAGTGTGCAAGGCGTGAACAGTCCATGATGGCGCGTTTGGCCGCTCGACAAGATGAGATAGGTACCTGTAAGGCTGAGCTGTACACCTTACTATACCGAGTACCTCCGTAAGTGCGAGCAATATGTCTCAGCGGGAGACACGGGACGGGACGTGTAGCAGCCCCATTGGGAAGGATGAAGCATGTGACAATGACATCAAAACATGTACATGTATAAGTACTCAACCAGACTGGAGCCCCCCAGCATGAAGTCGGTCAGTCTGCGTGACGGACAGAGCTTGCGCGCGTGAGCCATGTTCATGCAGCCTCAGTTACAGTCCCTCCAGATTGGCAGCATACCTTCGCCATCGGGCAATTCACCATGGCGCCCATTCCGCTCATCGGCCGACTATACGTCCACGAGTTCCTGGCGCTGGCCGCGTCTTTTGCCATAGCCCTGCTCGAAGTCGTCGCACGAACCATCACGCTCCTCCTGCCCACGCCGATTATTCGTGGCCTGTACCGCCTCAGTCGCAACGCCTTCAACAGCCTGTCCTCGCCTTACTCGCGACGCGCCCGCAACAAGAAGAGGAACGTGTCGAGTCCCATCGCACAGGCGCACGATTTCCTGGAGCTGTGCGAGCTGTATGGATATCTGGCTGAAGAGCATGTCGTGCAGACCGGTGATGGCTACCTGCTGGGCATCCATCGGCTTGCCCATCGGCGAGGGGAGGAAGACCAGCGCGTCAATGCCGGACCGGGCAGCGTCGAGAAGAAGGTCGTCTACCTCCACCACGGCCTGATGATGAACAGCGAAGTCTGGGTGTGTCTGACCGAGGAGGAACGCTGTCTGCCATTCCTCCTCGTGGAGCAAGGCTACGATGTCTGGCTGGGCAACAATCGGGGAAACAAGTACAGCAAGAAGTGCTTGCATTACGGGCCCACCGAGAACAAATTCTGGAATTTCAGCATTGATCAATTCGCCTTCCATGATATCCCGGACAGTATCAACTACATCTTGGACACGACCTACCAGC
Source organism: Sphaerulina populicola P02.02b (assembly GCA_000291705.1). Classification (NCBI taxonomy): domain Eukaryota; kingdom Fungi; phylum Ascomycota; class Dothideomycetes; order Mycosphaerellales; family Mycosphaerellaceae; genus Sphaerulina; species Sphaerulina populicola. The sequence goes on along the minus strand of JH792598.1, from coordinate 40,512 downwards.
CAAGTCTCTCCTATATCGGCTTTAGCCAGGGAACTGCCCAAGCGTTCGCTACTCTCTCAATACATCCCACGCTGAACACTAAAGTCGACGTTTTCGTCGCTCTTGCGCCTGCAATGGCACCGCCGGGAATAGCTTCTGGTCTGGTGAGCTCGTTGGTCAAGTCAAATCCAGAAGTGCTGTACCTGCTATTTGGCAGACGCGCCATTCTTGGCAGCACCACCATGTGGCAGGCTCTATTATACCCAGCCATCTTCTCGTGGGTCATCGACAACTGCTTACGATTCTTGTTTGGCTGGAAAGCTCTGAATATTGCTCCCCACCAAAAGATCGCTGCATACCCGCATTTGTTCTCGTTCACCAGCACGAAAAGTGTTGTCCACTGGTTCCAGATCATCCGAAACGGCAAATTCCAGATGTTCGACGATGAAGTGACGAGTCCAACAAGCTTCAGCACCGGCAGCAAATACTACAAGGTAGCCAAGTTTCCGACCAAGAACATTAGGACGCCTATCGTGCTTGTCTACGGTGGCAGCGACAGCTTGGTGGACATTAAGCTTATGATGAAAGAGCTGCCAAGGCATACAATCGCCAAGTGCATACCAAAGTACGAGCATCTGGATCTGCTCTGGGCCAGCGACGTTGACAAGCTCGTTTTTCCCCACGTGCTCGAGGCCCTGAAGAGCTATAGTCGCCCAGGTCAAGCCAAGCAGCAAGCTCTCGGCTGGCGCACAACTGGTCCAAGCCTCGTTGATGGCGCCGCTGTGACTCCAAATGGCTCGGCACCTCCTGGTCACTCCGACGAAGAAGGAAGCCACGATCATAGCCTCAATGGCTACCAAGGCACGACCTTCGCAGACGAGCGACTCTTCACCAGCGAAGCGCAACTCGACGAGAGTGACGACGACGACGATACTTACCTTGACGAGACGCCACTCACCTTCACTCCCTATGCCTTTAGCAACTCTTCTCGAGTCCCTACTATAGACGCAGTAGCGACCGGTATTAGACCAGCCTCAACAGAAGTAAGTGCTACTAATACAGCAAGATAAGAGAAACTGACCTTACATATTAGCGCAGATCACAGGACGCAGAAGTTGACGCGACAGAAGCCTCGATACAGCCCACCCAATCACCGCAGCTGCAGCATGACCATGAGTCTCATTATGAGACTCCTGTACGATCTCAAATATCTCGCCCCTTGCAGCCACAGAAAAGCAGTCCGTGTACTACCCTTAGCAACGCCACTGATGAAACGGTTGTGCCAAGATCCAGGCCCGAAGGATGGTGGTCTTCGACAAATACGAGTGCAACGAGCTTAGTGGGTGCGACGGATGATGATGGTGTTCCGCTGGAGATGAAGAGATCGAGAGATGACAGGAAATAGTGTGTAATCCATTAGATGTACCAGGTAGTAGTAGTTGAGGATGGAAGCTCTATTGGAGTGAAGAAAAAAAAATGTCAATCAATGTGTCTGTTTGCAAATACCTCATTTCTAGTATGCTATCTCGCTCATGTCCGACACAGGTGTATGTACTACCTAAGGTATTTAAATAGAATGGGTCAATCATACATGTACCTGTAGGAGGTAGTTGGCCAGACTTGGCAGAGATGTGGATGATTGGCGTCGTCGATTGATGATCAGGTACATATAAGGTCTAGCTCAGAGTGAAGCTATCTATTCATTCACATATGCTACTACTATGACTCCCTATGCAAGCTGTACAAGCATAGGTACCTAGGTAGGTAGAGCCTTAGATCAATCAAGTCCCACACCCTCTTTTAATAATTGGATCCCATCTTCCCGCAATTTGAACTTTTGGATTTTGTTGGATGCAGTCTTGGGGTAGTCATTGACCCAAAAGACATATTTGGGCACTAAGACAAATTTAGTCAGCCAGCATTCCTGTTCGAATTCGGTCAAAAGAAAAGAAAATGAAAAATGAAAAATAAAAAATAAAAAAGGGGAAACAAGCAAAAAAGCAAAAAGGCAAAAGGAAGGGCAGCAACGCAGCAGTCGGTTGCACTCACCTAAATGCCCACTCAATCTTTGCCTTACAAAATCCCTCACCTGTGTCCCACTAATTTGCTCCACACCTTCCGTCTTGTTCCTCACGACGAAAGCAGCCACAACCTCTCCATATTTCTCGTCCGGAAGTCCCACCACACTCACTTCCCTCACACCATCATGACTGAGCAGACAGTTCTCAATCTCCAGGGGATGGATATTCTCCCCACCTCTGATGATGAGATCTTTGATGCGTCCTGTGATGCTCACATACCCTTCCTCATCCATACTAGCTTCGTCCCCCGTCAACATCCACGTCTGCTCGTTGCCTTCCATGTCGGGTAATTTGATCATGGTCTCTTGCGTCTTCTTGGGATCATTCCAGTACTCCTTCATGAGCAGATAGCCCCTTACTGCTAACTCGCCTCTTTCGCCAGCCCGGAGAGTTTTGGTTCTGTCGACAGGATCGATGACTCGGGCTTCGACGTGTGGTTGAAGTCTACCAACAGTTTCGATACGCTTCTGGATGGGATCATCTGTGCGCGTCATACATGATACGGGAGAGGTTTCCGTCATACCGTAGCAGATTGTCAATTCGTTCAAATTCAAGGTCTTGTGGAGTTTCCTCATTAGTTCTTGTGGGACGGATGAGCCTGCTGCTATGCCTGTTCGAAGGTGCTGAAACCCTTCGTTCTTCACTATTCCGTTTTGGATGAGTTCCAATTCCGCCAGGAACATTGTTGCGACGCCGTAAAGCGCCGTGCCTTTGTATTCTTGCACAGCTTGAAGTGAGGACAGAGGATCAAAAGCCTCGGTAGGGAAGACAATGTGAGAACCATGTGTTGCTGTTGCCATGTAACCTAAAATGCATCCGAAGCAGTGGAAGAGTGGCGGCGGACATACAACAACATCGTCCGTTGTAAGTCGCATTCTCTGCCCAATTTGATGCCCATTGTTGAGGATCGAGCGATGGCTCAAGCAAGCGGCTTTGGGCGCTGAAGTTGTGCCGGAAGTGAATTGAATATTGATGACATCGTCCTTGTGTAGCTTCTGATCTGACAGAGCTTGGATGGAATTGCCTTCTTGTATCGCCTGATAAGGTACTGTGGCGCCCAGAGACGCGGGATCGACTCGGCCGCGAGAGTTGTCTACGAGGATGATATCTCGGAGAGCAGGACAAAGCTCCGACTCCAATTTCTTGCCGCCAATGCCAGGAGCAATGTGCTGCAATATCTGCGAGTTGTCCCTAGGATCTTTGCGGACCAGGTGTGTTTCTGTTCCAATGATCAAGTGTGATGACTCCAAATGGTTCAGAGCACTAACGACCTGATGCGCATTGAAGCTTGGGTTTAGCGGGTTGAGAATAGCACCGAGTTTGAAGATGGCATATGTCGCAATTGCAAACTCAATGTTATTGCCCAGCGAAACCGACACCCTGTCGCCCTTGTTGACACCAACGCTTTGTAAGCCTCGTGCAAGAGCATTGGACTTTGCATCTAGCTCGCCATATGTCAAGGTGTTCCGCTGGTGCCTTGTCGAGACCCTGTATCATTCTTAACTCGTGCACTTTCTATCGCAAGGAAAAGTCTGTAGGAGGAGAGAGAGAAGGGTTGGGGTCGGGAGGCGGCGACGTACGCAGGTCGGTCTCCATATCGTGAGACGATCGAGGCGAAGTGTTCGGGAACTGTCTGCTCGAGGAGCGGCGGCTGGTATGTATCGAGTCAGCATGTAGACTATTCCTCCTCCTCCTCCTCCTCCTCCTCCTCCTCCCACCACCGCTACTGCCGCCGCCGCCGCTGCGAAAGTTGATGTGCCAAACCTCAGTAGGCCCACGATCGTGTGCTCTGGTGAGCAAGCTCCGTCGAGCCGTTCCAGCGACCCGAGGTGTGCCCCGCCCGTGAATGCCCTGCCCTTGAAAGCCTTTCAGCCTCCGGCTACCCACAGCCCGGAGGAACATATCGCAGACACAGCTTCATCCAGTGTGAAGGAGTTTGGCAAGGTCATACGCGCATTACAGGAAAGGTGCAGGGCAGGGCACGGCGCAGGGTAATGTATGTAGGTGTCGGTATGTACAACCAAACTTGGTCATCGTTGTAATAAGGTACCCGCCTCTGCGGGGCGAGAACTTAATTACCCGACTTAGCGCCGTGGTCTGCGCCAAGAAGCGGTATCTCGGGTTCTCCCTGCAACCAATAGGTAGTTACCGAAAAAATGTGTAGATCGATACAGCGACTGGTCTGCTGCGCACAGTGCGCAGGTCGTGTTGGCATTGGCCAAATTAGACGCCATATCTGGTCGCTCCCTGGAGCTGTAAGATGTCCGCCCGTATCATGCGGCATGCTCATGTCGCCATGTCATCCCAGAGTGGTCGTAACATCGTCATCATTCCTTCTTCTACAATACATGTAGGTGTGCCTCTCGTGCAGTACGCCATGCGCCACGCTCTGGCTCTACTTTAAGGCCGATCTGTAAGTACATGTACCTACAATGCAAATGTCGGTCGTGCGTCGTCGTGTTAATGAGTCATCGGGAAGAAGGATAGGCCGGCTAGAAGTCTGCGAACATCTTATCATACTTCTCGTGCATATCCTGTTCGCCTTTGGTATTAGAACAGGCCAAGAGCTGGCAGTCGTGCCGGCAGAACTCACCTTGGTATACGGCTGCTTCTCGGCAGGCTCGGGGTCATATTCGTCAAAGTTGCGCGTGTCATCTGGCCCTTTCAGATGCGGTATGATGGGGCCTTTCATCCTTCGATGGTATAGGTCGTCCCAGTTGATATTGGCAAACCAAGGATGCTCCTTTACAGTAGCCGCGCCTCCAGCCATGTTGCCTAGTCTCTTCGTTACATCCACTGTGCAGAGGCCGGCAATGATGTCTCGAGCGTCTTTTCCCATGGCGCTCGGGTATCGCACTTTGCCCTCGACAATCTGCTCATATATCTTCATCGGGTTCTGGTCCCAGAATGGCGGTTGTCCTACCAAGAACTCGTATATAAGAATGCCGAAAGCCCACCAGTCCACTGCGGTACCATGTCCAGTGTTCCGGATCACTTCTGGAGCGAGATATTCGGGCGTGCCACATAAGGTATATGTCTCTCCTGTTTGTTGAGTGTCAGCTCCCGACGCATTGCCATGAGTGGAGTGCTTGGGAGGCGTACGATCGTGTATCTTCTTGGCAAAACCAAAGTCTACGAGCTGTAAATGCCCATCGGCATCAATCAGAATGTTTTCCGGCTTAAGGTCGCGATATGCGACGCCTTCTCGCTCGTGTAAGAACTCGAGGATTAGTACAATCTCGGCAGCGTAGAATTGTGAGGTAGTCTCGTTAAATCTCCGGGCTCGCCGTAGGTAGGAAAAGACTTCTCCACCGGGGCAGTATTCTAGAACCATGTACAAGCATTCTGAGTCCTGGAAGCTTGCTACCATTGTGGTGATGAAGGGATGTCCAGCGACTCCTGCGAGCACGTTACGCTCGTTGCGAACGTGCTCGACTTGCTTCAGTCGTATTACATCTGCTTTGCGTAGAATCTTGAGCGCAAAGACCTTGTTCCTGCCATCGTCCTTCCGGTTTGCCAGCTTGACCATCCACACTCGTGCAAAGGTGCCGGTACCGAGGGTCTTGACCAGGTCGAAGTCCTCTCGCCGCAAATGTTTGCTCGAGTGTCCTACGGGCTTGTTCTGGGGATCCACGACAATCTCATCGGGCTCCAAAGGTCGCTTGTCCGCCTCCCACTCTGCCAATTTGCGCTTCTCGTTTTCATGATCGGCGGCATTGTCTTTTGCCCCGGCTGCACTGCTCGTACTGTGTCTGTGGAACCTGGAAGTGATGTTGTGTACGACCCCATTCGCCATGGTGGGCGGGCGGTGGAAACTGCTACCTGCAGCGCAGTGCAGTCTGGGCGGTTCGATGCAGGTTGACTGTGGGCGCAGCGCTCTGTCTTTACACGCGGCAACGCATGCTCCTTGGCGGTGTGTTTTTGGGGATATTTCAACTCGCCGTCGGAACCAGGAAATTGGTAGAATTAGCTCGATCCCGTCGGCGCAACCAGTGGCAGTACAGGACTACAGGCGCGCGATCGAGCGCTGTACGGTAGCTTTCAGCCGCGAGTACCGACGTACTGGTCCGCTTCTCGTGGTCGAGTCAGGCACGCGAACACTGTTAGATAAATGCGGCCGAGGAGAACGGTCGGGTAGTAGGAGGTAGTAGTAGTAGTAGTAGTAGCAGCAGGTAGCTGCTGTACAGCGCCGTGAGCGGGGTGAAAAGTACGCTGCACGCTCGGACGACTCACTATGTACCAGTAAGGTCAGGTAAGGAGGTCACTTTTGCTGCTCCAGAAAAAAACAAACAAGGCCACCAGCCCAACAGTACATGTATGTAGTACCTAGTACATGTAGTGATGGAGATAGCTCTAGGAGGTAGTCTGTCCGGCAGTGTGTAGCTCACTGAGTGTGTACAGAGACTGCATCAGGTCGAGACGCTCGCTTCGATCTGACTGACGTCATGCCGCGGCACCGATTCGCGTCTCGGGTCTGGACCCTGACACCCTGTGGACTGAGTCTCGGACGCTAGCTTCTGCCGGACTCCGGCTGTTGCCCCGTGAGCCGTGCGTGGGGCCATTCATTACAGGTACATGTCCTCCTATACCTCCTACATTGTACTTCAAAAATCCCTCCACATGAAGGACCCAAAAGCCGACTCTTGAAGGTACAGTAGGAATCTGAAACCGACTACATAAGTTCTCTCCAAGAAATGAATATCAAGCCTTCATGTTCTCCACCACCTTCAACCTCAAAAACTTTCTCAGCTCTCCGTCAGCATACTTGCCTCCAATTCCCTTGTGTCCCCCTTTGCCCACGCCCAAGGGTTCAGCCATATACCCTCCGTTGGGCACCATGCCCTCGTCATCCATGATGGTAGTCTGAAAATTTCCCCAGACTCCCACGATTGTGGCTTTCATGTCTAACATGGCGAGATTACTGCCTACGCACATCCTTCCACCGGATCCGAACGCCCAGAAGTATCGGCTCATTTCGCGGAGTTGGTCTGCTGTGCGAGGAGTGTACACTGTATCTTTCATGGTGTCACCTGGGGCTGTGAGAGAGGGCGAAGAGGAGGCATTCAGCCAACGATCAGGCAGCCAGCTATCTGGGTCAGGGAAGACAGTGGGATTGCGATGAAGGGCATAAGCCTGTGATTGGACGCGAGTATTCGGAGGCAGATTCGCGTATACGGCACCGGCTTCGGGGTCTCCAAGCGTGGTTAGAGTATGCGAGGGGGTGACTCGGGGTTGTTGACCTGGGATGGCAGCGTGTAATCTCAATGACTCCATGAGGATTGCGTGTAGGATTGGTAAAGCGTCGATGGCTTTTGCATCGAGGGAATCTTTGTCTTTCAAGCTTGAGATTTCCTTTCGTAGCATGTCCTGCCAGTGCTGGTTGGAAGTTTTGCTGAGTTGCCATGCTAGCCAAGTGAGTGTGATACTTGACGTGTCGAAGCCAGCGAGTGTGTGATCCAGTAGTTCGGACGCGATTTCAATTTTCAAGTTTCCTTCCGCTCCAGTGCCTGACTTCTTCTGTTCTCTCTGCAAGCCCCCTTCCAGCTGTCTGTACACCGTCGGCACATCCCTCTCACTCACCTCCCTGCCGCCATCGATCTTCTGTGCCGTCTGCTTCGCTTTCTCACACATCCCCATCAACCAGCTCTCAATGTCCTGGTTGGCTCCATCGACCCAGGTGGGAACAACTAACCACTTCAACCCCAACTTGGCCAAAAACCTCGTGAATCTAGGACATTCCTGTGGCCAGAATGTATACTTCTGCCTCGCCTTGAAGTCATGAAAAAGTCTGATCCCACTATCCTTATCACTAATCAAGAAGTCCGACCCATTTCCCAATCCAAAGATATAGGCACTGACAAAGTCCATCGTTACAGCGCAAAAGATATCATAGAACTCAATTCCACCACCTCCATTCGTCGCTTCTTTCTCAGCTTCTGCCAATATCCTGGGCCTCAACCTTTCCTTGATAATCACCTCCGTCTGTTCATCCAAAGCCTTCGAACTTTGAAGTGTACTCTTAGCATAGATATTGCTCAAAATCCTCTTCCGTTTCGAGTGTCCCTCTTTGTTCTCCATGGCAAACATCGGTTGGACATCATAATTTGAAAAGACATTGGAATACCATGTGCCTTTTTCGAAGCCTCCAGAATAGATTGTGCGAAGACCTCCTGAAACGCAGTTGACCGAGAGTTCGTTGGGTGCTATCCTCAGAATTGGAGCGTTGAGCTTCTTGTGGAGGCATGCGAGGACGGGCGTGTCTTGTTGGAGGAGCCGGTGGTAGAGGACCCAAAGTGGGGAGATGGATGAAGACCAGTGTGCGGAAGGGACGTTGGAGAGCGGAGAGATGAATGCGGGATGCAGGATGAACTTGTACACGATCGTAATAAAAAGGGCGCATGCTGCTGCTGATGGGAGCAGGGGAAGAGACATGATGGTTGTTTTTTCTTTCTTGCCTCACTTTTGCTCGTGGCGGGTTTTGTGCTTGGCTTGATGCTGTCCAATGTTGGCTGTCGTCAAAAAAGGTCCTCAGGTACATGTAGATACAGATAGGCTCAGATTATAGCCTGAAGTAAGGCAGTGCAGTACAGGCCAACATCGCCTTGAAATCTGTGGCGTCCTGGGCTTCAGTCCGGTGAGTATTATATGTGTCCGTCCACTAATGTTGACTCGAGTACCTTATGTACCGGTCAGTAGGTAGGTGACGTTTAAGTAAGGTAGATACCTAAAAGATAGGCCAATCGCTGTCCCGTCATTGGCAGCTGTAGGCTACATGTGCCTCCTACCTCCTAGGGGCTACATGCGGAATGGCGGGGTTGTTGTACACAGCAGAATGACTGCTGCGTATAGTAGACGTTTCATTCGTACATAGCAGAGTATGCCATGGCTATCAAGTCTTGCGGCAGCTACTACATGTAGGTATGTACCTAGTTTAGATATAGCTGCTTGCTGCTTCTGCCTCAGTCGGCGTGCAGCTTCTACGACGACTTACTTGCCCTTCGACCGCAGGAAATGGCTGCACGTATCGAACGGTCCTCACGTAGGTAAGGTAGGTAGGTATTGGTGTCCTTCACTCTTCAACTTACACCTACCTTACGCAGACCAGACCCTCACATTTAGGTCTACGCTTCCACTCGCGAACAAACACCTAATCTGCTCCTCTTCCATCGCCTTCTTCGCCGCAGCTCCATTCGTCAACCCATTCGTCTCGGACGACTCCTTGTACACACTCGGAGCCCATCTCAGACAACTGACGAAGTGATCCGCAGCTTCGATAGTTCTCACGCACTTTCCTTCCTGTGCCAAATCCCAACATCTAATCGTCTTGTCATCTGAACACGATAGCAGATACTTGCCTCCGGGATGGAAGACCAGAGATCGTATCCAGTTGTCATGCCCACTCAGTGTCTTCATGACGATTCCATTCGCGGAATGGATCTTTATAAGCTTATCGCGACCACCCGTCGCCAGATATTCGGCACTCGAACTTGCTGCTGGTGGTTTTTTCAACCCAGCCAAAGAGGCGAGGTGCTGATATGCTGAAGGTGGAGCAAAGGCGCAGCATTCGACCACATGTTCGTGAGCGAGAAAGGTCTGCTTCAGGGCATTTGAATCAGGTTGCGACAAATCCCACATTCTGCTCGTCTGGTCCGAACTTGTGCTCAGGAGCCACCTTCCGTCGAAGGTGGGGGCGAGGGAGCGCACCCAGTCGCCATGTCCGCGCAATGTCCGTAGACAATATCCCGTTGTGACGTCCCATATCCGTATCGTTTTGTCTCGACTCGCAGATGCTAGGAGATTGCCAGAAAGAGGCGCTCCTGCTGCGCCGGAGGGAATGAAGCGTACTGAACTCACGCTGTGGTCATGCCCAGGGAGCGTGCGCACATTCTTGTAATCTTCGGCAGGATCCCATAATTTAATGGTCAAGTCTGAAGAACAGGACGCGAGAAGCGTGTTCCCTCGCGGACCACCAAAATCCACATCCAGCACTGCCTTTGTGTGCGATTTCAACGTTCTTTCCAGCTCGCCTAGCTCGTAGTCCCATATCTTGATAGTACAGTCTTCGCTGCCACTTGCTAGACTGGAGAACAGCGGATGAAATGCAACGCATGTGATGGGATTGCGGTGACTCTGCAGAGTGTGCCGTGCTGGTGCTCGTGGCAGCCACGTCTGAGGGTCGTGGTTCTTCCGCGCGGCCAGACTTGAAGGCGTAGCATTGTCTAGCTCATGCTGCAGTACCTTCACTCGATCCTCCAGATCCATGATCTTCTTCTGCATGCGCACGAGAGATGTCCATTTCTTTTCCATCAGCCCTTCGTACTTTTTGGCCGTCTCGGCGGAGAATTCAGACTCGGGCACATTGAGGGCCTCGCGTATCGCCAGGGCAGCCTCCGGGTGTTCGGTGACATTTAGGTAGGCGACAATGCTCTTGTGTCTGTCAGCGCCGGATCATCAGCCAAAGCAGCGCAACAAGAAGAATTGAGGAGGGCGGCGCATACAATTCTTCGGCCTGTTTGGTAGTTAATAGCTTGCTCATGATGTCTGTCGCCCTCACGCTGCCGCCGCCATCCACCAGTCTCGCAGTGGAGGCAGCTCTATTCCTGTTCCAGGTGAAGTCTGTTCAACGGCTGCCTGCCACTGTTGTCGCGGTCGGAGGCAGTCACTAAATTCCGTACAGGCGCCGTCGTGCTCGCTGCGACGGGATAGTGCGTGCAGATGCAGTAGATAAGGTGAAACGTGTATCGAGCTGATAGCAAGCACTGTAGGTGGCTTCTTCGTTTCTTCGACCGTGCGTGCGTGTTTCATCAAACTCACATGCTCGTGCTCAGCTCACAACAGTTGCCCACGGGCGTTGCCGTGGGGGCATGGATGTGCAACAGCCGTGAGAATTCCAAAGTTAGATCCATCCTCTCTCTTTCACATACTCACTCCTGATGACATTCATTCCCGCGAAACCATTGTTGGCAGCACGCATAATCGATGCACGATCATCACACTGTCTGATTACATGACATCGATGGTGATTCACTGACGAGGAAAAGCACGCTGGAAGACTGGAAGTATCGTGGCAGGCCCGGGATCGAATGAGGCACCTAATCTCTATGGCAAATCACTTCACAATAACGAGAACAACTTCTTTATGATAGTCTGAAACTTCTAGTCGGCAGGGAAAACGGAGCATGGACGCAATTCGAAGCCGAATGTTGTGCAGTCTCTCGGCAAAATTTGTCAAGATGCGTGACTTGACAGGAGATCGCTCGCTCGCATCAAGGATCTTGTAAAAGTCCTTCGGACTCCGTCAAAATACGTTGATGCTGTAGAGGTCAACATGGTCCATCACAAATCCATAAGAAAACCATTTCTTCACACATTCTATCTCGAGACCTTGCCTCACAACCACCGCCTGATGCCATATCAGGTGTACAAGCCATTCATAAGTAGGTACTAGTGACACCATCGAATGCTATCTTCCTCGCCCCCATTGCACGAGGAACCGGCCAGACAGAGAAATCTGTGTCCATTATAGAGTAGTGTGACCAAAGCGCTATCATAGTGTAGTAAGGTACAGCATGTACGCAATGCATGGCCCATTTGCATATGGTATCTATCCAGATCGTTCTGGATGCTTCGAATGCTAGAAACCAAGAGAGCCCACGTTAGAAGGGGGAAGAGGTGTAGGGGGTTACTATGCTACCTTATGCCTATGCCACACTACTTTGCTTCTTGCAGATGTGTTCTCGGATCACATGCGACCTCGCACATCCGGGATCTGCATTGTAGTAGGTTATCTTCAACTGCCAATATCAACATACCTAACATGGAACAGCAACGATGCATAGTACGAAGTAGCCACGCCGAAGCACAAGTCAGCGACACTGTCACCGTGCCTTGCTCCGCTCAGTGAAAGCGATAGCTGTCTAGCAGGTATAGGTAGCGCTGTGTCTCGAATGTTGCCCAATGACGAGCGCCCTTGAGCATACTTGACCGTGGACGTGGTCATCGAGCGCGTTCCAGGATCCAGTCACGCGGTAAGACATCGTTCCCTGAAGCAGGAACCAAAGACCGGAATATTGCAAATACGTGCTGTTGGGCTAGACTAGTAGCCACAGATATGATTCTCTGGAATACATATGGAAGGATTGTGGGCGCGCTCTGTTACCGAACTTGAACTTGCGAGTACATGTGGTCCCGGTCGGATTGGTCGTATTTCTCCAAAAACATCTACTTTAATCCGAGTCAAGAAGCCGTCGTGTCGCACAATGACGATTGAATACTGTGGCAGTCCTGATCAGACGTAGCAGGATGGCCGGCATGTGAAAGAAGCAAAATCCACAGCTTGGAAAGTCGTCAAAATGCCTCCCGATGTTGCTTGAATGCTACATGTTCTATGGAGGACAGTCCAGAGGTGGAATTATTCCAAGTCGGTAGAACTGAGATACGACTGTACCTCCTAGTGAGAACGTACATGTACCTCGAAGGCTTTTCTGGTTGTCACAGCGGCTCGCCCGGGCCGTGTTTGATTGCGATAATGACGCGGGATAGAATTGGAGACGCAGAGACAGACGTTGCATAGAAAAGTTTATAATGGGTACCTGAATGGCATGTCTCACATTTGAAGATTCCCTGCTGCAATGTTGCCTCACTGAGCCTACCTACCTAGTATAACAGGAGCAGATCTCCGGAAACTCCACTTAGGAATCGGAATCGACACGGCATATGTGGACGGACAGACGACGACAATACCCTCACATCAGCTGCAGAACGAGATGCCAGTAGAACTAGGTACCTCCTAGTATGGCGCAGCTAAGGGTTTCCGCAGGGTTGTGCTGGTGAGCGTAGTGCATAAGAAGTCGATATGCCAGATTCTCAAGATGTCCAAATCGAAAGGTCAGGTAGTCTGGGAGACTGGGAACACATACTCAACATCATGTGCCGGTACAGTACTACTGTACATTTGCTACCTCCTAGTGCTGTTCCATCTTGCCGCGGGATCGTAACGTGTGCTGTTGTCAGACAGAGCCAAGTTTCAAGGTCGCTTACGGGCTTCACATCGTGCTCCATCCAAGATATACTGTGCCTGGAAGTGTAGTTGTACGCGCTATGCCGCTTGATCGTGTAAGTCTGTCTGGCCGAGCTCGGCGCTTTGACACACAGAATCGGCGCAGAAGAGTCCCAGGCTGGCCCACGAATCTGCTTCGCTTCCACCTTACCACCGTGGAACGGGTGCGTCATACAGCCTCCGAACGAGAAGGATGACCACGTTTCTGTGTGTCCGTAGTTTGCGTGCGACTCCGAGATGTGGCTGTGGGTCAGACAGGTGCAGGCGGTGCAGGTTCTGAAGAGGGCGCATGTGGTGTAAAGTGGGAGTGGTCATGATGGTCAGGCCGTAGGTCAGCGAGATACCTAGTACAGTAGGAGGTAGGAGGTACCTCCTACATGAAGCCGAAGCAGAGTTATCTCAGTGAACTCAGACGCTCCTTCCTACTAGATAGGGATAGCCCCTAGTTTAACTTCCGCTATCTTCCCTCAGCCAATAAGAAGCCGCCCCCAAAATCCAGTAGTAGGAGAGTCTAAGGGCTTTTGGGCGTCGCTTTGGTAGAACTTCTTCACGATTTACGGTATCAACTTTTTCATACTAATAGTATATACTACTACTCTACTATTCTATTGATTTGACGAATTTAGGTTGTAGCGCCGAAGCAGTATTATTATACTATCTAATTTTTAACCTCCCTACGACCTCCTACGATAGAGAACTACAGCGTCGCGCAAAAAACCAGATTCCGCTAACTTCTTTACGTTTTGGCGTACGACGCCTTCGCTAATCCGACCTACCTCCCTACCAACCTATCTACTAACCTACCCTACCTACCTATTGTTAATAGAACTACAGAACTTAGGCATATTAGGTAACCTATATTAGCTGACCTATATACGTAATATATATTAGGTATATTAGATACCCTAGGCATACTAGGCATATTAGGCATATTATGTGACCCTAGGCATATTAGGTATCTAACCTAGAGTATGTTAGTATACATAACTCAAGTAACTTCCAAACTACGTAATATATAACTTAT